>JAVXUL010000020.1:4355074-4369989 GCA_035590515.1 Trichilia minutiflora
TAATAATTTTGCCGCTAAAGGTCGTCGCTGAATGTATTATTCCGATATTAATATTTTATTAACCTTTTAGCGGCGACCGAAAAATAAGCGTCGCAGAAGGACCTTTTAGCGACGGAATTTATGGCGCCGCTAAAGGTGTCGTCGCAGAAGGCCTAAATTGTTGTAGTGAATTGTCTTCTCTTTACCTAGAAAATCGTGTTTACTCAATTTTAACAAATTTCTCTCACTCATATATCCAAGTCTCAAGTGTCATAATTGAGTAGTGCCCATTTCCAATGGTCGCTAAAGCTTTACCTGTAATAGTAAGCCTTAAAGAATGTACAAATCATTAAATAAACTACCTGCATGTAAACCATATAACCTTTTGTGATCTTTAGAGCATCAGTATCTCCATGATATTTGAATCCTTTTAAATCTAAGGTAGTAAAAGAAATCAAATTCTTTTTTAAATTTAGGACATGCTAAATTCAAATATTCTTATCATCCTATCAAACATTTTTATCTACATATTACCGATTCTAACTACTTTTAGTACAATCATCTCTAAGAAATATCCTATCACTCATAATAGAATATATGACAAACCAATCTCTCTGAGCACACATGTAAAACAAAAGCACCTGATTCTATAATCTATTGGTTTTTCACTGACCAACATATGCTAATAATATTTTTTTAGTACTACTCTCACTATTTTTCCCTGATGTTCTAATAATTATATTTGCAAACTTCTTAACCTGTTTTCCCTTCCCTTTATTTTAAAACAATTCCTCCTTATAAGTCCTCGCTCATCACATTCAAAATAATTTATTTTTTTTTCATTTTTAACCTAGATCTAGACTTACCCCTTTTTATTTTAGAGTAGTCTCTTTATTGCAATCTTCCCCTTATCATTAACCCTTCGCCTATCTTTTCCATACAATAAAGAATTTACAAACTAATCATAAGACGATGGCAAAAAACACATAACAAGGTAGCTTGATCCTCATATGAAACATCAATATTAACATTCTTCATATCCATAATCACATAATTAAATTCATTTAAAAATGACTTTATAGATAACCCTTCTTTCATTCTTAGTATATAAAATCTAATTCTTTAAATCTAAATGATTTGTTAGAGACTTACCATAATAGACATTTGTTAACCTTGCCAGTGCCTCTGAGGATGTCTTTTTGTCTATAATCTCACCTAGAACATACTGCTCACCATCATCTGAATTTCATTGAGTCCTCTCCTCCAAATCTAGTTTTTTACTTTCTTTGATGTATCCTCAACTACCTTTTTTTTCAATCGCTTTCTACAACCCTTGTAATCTTATATACGTATAAAATTGTATTTTTTTTTAAGAGATTCAAGTTAATTTTACCATCAAATCTATCTAAATTATATTTGACAAAAGAACTCATTGCAAAGCTTTGGTCCAATCACAAACTTTTGCGGGAACTCTAGTGAACCTTCAACTTTGATGTTAATTTGGTGTGTGAAAATAGAGATTAAGAAAATAATGAAAGATGATAAAAAGACCAACAAAACAATTCAAATAACAAAGGTAAACTAAATTTATGTGAAAAACTTTTGTAATGTGTAAAGGAAAAAAAATCACAAGAACAAAAATTTTACTATAAAAATGATAAAAATATTTATATATATATATATATACCATAGAGTATGTATTTATAAAAATATATAAGTAATGGATCAAATCCACAGAATTAACTAAATTAACATATATCGTATATTAATATGTATACCCATATATATTATCAATACTCAAATATTAAATATCAACCACACTTAACAATATCTTTTATAGATTCATTATCACATCTCCACCATCTAATCTAATCATAGCATTCTGCATTGCAAATAGCTAGTTGTTAATGGTACGGTGGAAATGAAAGTGTCCCTGTTGAGGATCTCTTTTACTTGATTTATTTCATTTCATGTTTTTCTTTCCAATATTTTGGTTCTATCTCCAAGCAAACATTTCTTGACTTTGAATAATCTTTATATCACTTCATTGCCTATCTCATGTATCATCTCTATAAGGCATGCATCATGTTCATAGGTTCCATTTCACAAATCACAACTTCCATTTGATCAGACATTGATACCATGTTGCATTCTCCTTTGGGATTTTCAATGTGGATGACTACTGGAGTATAAGATCACACATGGTTAATGAGGCTTATTAAACTAATAATGAAAGATTATTTTATTCTTGTAAAATCCAGCACATGCATCAAAATGACCAAATGAATCTTTTCTTGGTAAAAGTAACATGGATGAATCCATATTATATGTATTAAGAGGAATGATTGAGTGGAGGTGGGAGGTGGGGGGGTCCTCAATTCTGATGTCAGTAAAGAATTCTTTGTGTTTCAAAAGGGCAAAGAGCCTCATCAATATTCACTCTGTAAAATTTTCATATTCCATATCTCCAATAAGAATTGATCCACATGCCATGCCTACATATACTTTGTTCAGAAACAAATCTGTATAATTCCTGCAACCATTAGATATTGTCCAAGAAAATTTTCTTGTCAGTTTGAACTCTCCATTACCATCAAGACCATGATTTGCTTTTGATGCATGCTCACCAGTGGGTCCTTAATAAGAACCATCCATTTTTCTTCTTTCAAGGCATTCCTATTCTGTTCATTGAAAAAGTGTGCCTTTTGGAAGACTCTTTGATCTTATAATGGTACCAACAGCTGGCTGGAAAAAGAGATTTTAAGAGTGCATATATAACAAACCCTAAAACACACTATATATCGCTTGCTGTGAATTTCAATATGTTCTTCAAATACTCTATATGTAGCTGGAGGAGACTAACTATATTATAGAAGCTTAATAATGCATTTGGGTCCAGAATTTGTTCACTCAATCTTATTTTAATTCAAAATCAAGGGACGTGGGTCATCATACAGTTATTTGGTTCGATTTTGGCTACAATTGTTAGATTAGTTGAGAATGAGCCATCATGTGTTTAGTTTTTCTACTTGGTGGGTCTGTTTTGGACGAAAAAGAGTGATAAATATGGCGACTTCAAGCAAAATTAGGAAATTAATTGTTATTCAGTTAGGAAAATTTCATCACACAAAGACAATGGTTATGTTAAGAAAGAATTTAATTTTTTAATTAATTAATGTGCAGAGAATGTTCAAAATAACTAAACTCTTTCGCCTGTTTTTGCTTTTCATGTCGTTAAATTCAAATGTTTTTGCGTCTTATCATCTTAATCATGTCTTACGTAAAAACCTTGAATATATGATTGTTTACTTTTCCTTTCGCATTCATCCTTTAACTAATAACTTCTACTAATTATACTTAAATAATAACTGAGGAAAATTAAAGAATTATCTATAGAATCAATAAAGACACCGAAAAGTATGTCTGCGGCTACTGTATAATATAATCTGCTAACACAAGAAGAAGCAAGCAAGATTGAGAAACTTTATCCTCTTAATATCCCACTTGATGAAACGTATACAGAAATCACTCAGGCTTACTTTAGTTATAAATTCACTCTTTCTTAAATGGTGAATTTCATGGAAATCAGTCCTAAGCTTCCACTCCGCAGTTCCATAAACAGTATAATTGAATCTTATCTCTTGAAAAAGATATTCCACATTTAATTTTGATGTACTTTGATAATTAAAGAATTTATGAAGCATCTTTTCTTGTTTTCCTCAATCTCCAAAGCTAAAATAGATTTCAGAGATACTGTGCTTTTTAATTCACAATTTATTAGGTCAGTTTAAGAGAGTCACTTTTAATTCATATTTATTATAAAATAACAATTTTAAATATTTAGTTTATTATAAAATAAAAAAATATTAATAATTTTAAAGATTTGCATTATAAAACACTAAAACACTTTTATTTTGAAAACACAATAGAATGAGAATCACTACAATATTAAATCAACCTTTAATTATAATGATTAATAATTTGTAATCAATACTAATGTTTCGTTGATCGCACCACGTATCAAAAAATTGAAAGTCTCAATGTTAAATTTAAAATATTTAACATAAAATTTTAAAAAAAAAAAATTGACAGACGTTACCGATACAATTTTCAATGGATTGTAGTTTCACTCTCCGACTCCATTATTGAGGCCTAGATAAAGCAACAAAAACGTAGCTATCCCCAATTTAATTTAATAAAAACTAATAAGGAGAATGAGATGTGGGAAACTTTAGAAAAGCTGGGCTGCCGCTTAAGGGGAGACATTAGATGGGTCCACTTTAGAATGTGGAAATGAGTCACAGTTTTGGATGCATATGCCATGTCATATCATATCATTCCCATGCATCATCATCATTCATATACTTTATTAATTATTTAAAGTTATAGATAAATTAATTCACAAGAAGATAGATTTTTTTAGTAGTTCAAAAGATAAATTAAGAACACAAGAGGGAATATAGAAAAGTAAACATTTTCAAATTTAAGAATTATTTTTTGTTTATAAAAGAGTTTTCTTTTTAATAGAAGTACATTAAATTTTTATATTATTACAATTAATTAATATATTAATATATAAATAATTAATATATTATAGTCACTCTCGAGTAGAAACACAGATAAACATTCCTTCTAATTTTTAAAAATATTACTTATATCTTTATCAAAATATTTATAAATTTTATTAAAGAAAAAGATATTAACTTTTGTCATATAAATTATTGGGTTTTATTATATAAATTTTTTATTTTTATCATATTAATCTCTAATTAAATTAAATATATATATATATTTATTTATATCAAATAATTTTTACTCAATTTAATAAATTATTAAATTATTTTTAAATGTCTTCTTCAGGGTTATATAAAATCAAAAAATTATTAAATTATTTTAAAAATAAAAATATTTTAAATTTTCAATGCTTATTCTTATCTACTTTTATTTTTTATTAATATTTTAATTATAATTTATTTTATCAATTTTTTATTTAAATATAACATATTTCATAATTTAGATTAAGCTGAGCTTATAATTTATAATATTTTAAAATTAAATTTAGAAATTTAAATTTTACAAATTATATATTTAGAGAAAAATTTTAAATAAGATAAATTATGATTAAAATTAGTAATTAAAAATAAAAAGTGAATAATAATAAGTACTAAAATTTTTTTCCTTGGATTATTAATTAATAGATTTGTTTTTAAAAGTGTTTATGAATATAAACTTATAAATCAATCTTTTATTGTATAAAGTATTATAGTTGTTTTATATATTGCTGAGTTTAATTCAAATATTTTAGAATATAATTTTGAAATTTTAATTAATAAATTTAATTTTAAAATATTATAAATTATGTACAAATTATAAATTATGAACTCAATTTGATCTAAATTATTGAATATATTATATTTAAACAAAAATATATGAAATAAATTATAATTAAAATTATTAATTAAAAACAAAAGTGGATAAGAATAAGGACTAAAAATTTAAAATATTTTTATTTTTTAAAAAAATAATTCAGTAATTTATTTTAAAATTTTTAATTTTATATGATTCTAAAAATTATATTTAAAAAATACTTTAATAATTTATCAATTTGAATAAAAATTATTTGATATAAATAAAAATATTACATCTTAATTTCATCAAAAAGTTATAATGATAAAAACTAAGAATTTATATAATAAAAATTAATATTAACTATCTTTAATAAGAAGTATTTCTTCCTTCTTTAAATTATAGGGATATTTATTTTAAATATTATGATAAATAAGTAAGAAGTATTTTTATTAATACTAAAATAATTTTTTATAAATAGTTTATAAAAAATAAATAACATTTCTAAAAATTATAATATATTTGTTTTTATCACATCTCGAGTATTTACAGTTGAAAAAATTAGATAAAGCATATTTTTGTTAAGGAGCTTGGTAAAACCTTTAACACAAAAATTTTTGTAATGTAACATTATCAGTGCGACCAAATTTACGTAAGCAATTGGTAAACAACTTGTGTGTATCATATCATGTTCACTAGAAAACGTTCAGAAAAAATTAATTATACAAAAAGAATTAGTATTTGTAGAAATCGGGCGGGATAAATAATAAAATACTCATATTCTGGCCATTCTGGTCCAAGGCAGATTAAATTCTGGGCAGAGTCTTATGTCGGTCTTCGGACAGGTCTTGCGTTCCGGACGGCACGCGCGGCCAGTGTACGTTTGTGCTAGTACTAAGTAGTTGCAGATAATATGGGAGAATTCGAGAAATAGAAAAGTAAAACAACTAAAAAAAATACATTTTCAAAAAACTTTAAACCCCGCTCTCTGCTTTAGCCTACTTCCCTGGGAAAACAATGTTTACATACATTTGGGTTTTGCTTTTTGGTACATACATTTGGGTTTTGCTTTTTGGTTTTCCTTTTGCATTCATATTTCATTTTCTGCTGCATTCAGTTGG
Organism: Trichilia minutiflora; assembly: GCA_035590515.1. Classification (NCBI taxonomy): domain Eukaryota; kingdom Viridiplantae; phylum Streptophyta; class Magnoliopsida; order Sapindales; family Meliaceae; genus Trichilia; species Trichilia minutiflora. The sequence continues at coordinate 4,361,521 of JAVXUL010000020.1, forward strand.
ATTTTTGTGAGAGCTTTTATCATTCTATCATCAGTCCTTTTCAGTAGTGAGAGATCATCGACATCCATGAAAATACAATTACCTAACGTTAAGGAAATCGGCAAATCCCTAACAAGCTAACCCTTAAAGCTTAATAAAACAAAGCCTAGGACCTTATGGAACAAAAGGATCATAATATACTTGCAGCTGGCGATTATTTCACATGAGCAATTCAACTTGTTTAACTTGATATATATACTTTTACTTGCAGAAATACATATATACAAATATGCTTCTCCTGAACCATCAACTTGGCTTGATTTATTTAATTTTATTAATTATATGTAATAAAGCAACAACAATTAACAAATATTATGTTATTTATCACGTCGAGCAATATACAAATTTTATATTTTATTTTTTTAAGTGACATATCTTTTCATATTACTAATTTTTGGTTGGAAATCCGTTCATTAGCCTTATTTTATTTCGTCCATAGATTTACCTATATTTAGAAAGTAACCTGTATGTTGCCATAACCAAGAATTAAAGTTACATAGAATGTGAACAGAAAGCTTGTAGTAAACAATCTTTAATCAATAGTTTGAAGCGTATATATTACTCCACGATCACCTTAATTTAATCAATATTATAGTCCACAAATTACTTAATGATTTAATGATTTAGAAGATTGTATTGACTTAATGATAATTAGGTTTAGACAATGCGAGGATAATTATCAATAATTCCTGATTGGTATCTATATTATCTTGAAAATCAAGCAATAAAATCATGTATTCTTCAGCATCAATAATCTTTAGATAAAGACAGTGATTGACAAATGGTTCCATTAATCTAAGACATGTAGACCCACCTTCTCTTTCGATCTCCGGACCTCATCTTTTTTCTTTTCACTTCTTTTATTCTTATGCCTTTATATTCTACTGGGTTGAAAATTTCCAGGCATTCATATTAATTTCTACCCACTTAAAGTTCATGAAAGGCTATTTGTTCACACGATGAATATCGCGTTCAAATTACCTGTGGCTGTCATAAGATTAGTACATTCCTAGTAGGTTAATTCATGCTTTAATTAATGGTGCGTGGTTTTCGTACACATCAAGTTCATTATAAATTGTCTGCAGATGTTATTGTTACAGTAAGATTTCAGTGCTGTACTAAGCTTTAACACATACAAAAGCTACAACATAACCGTTTGATTGTAACAATTTGTCTTATTTTATCCTTACTTAACAATATTTATTGTATTTGTATATTCTAAACGTTTTACTATGGCATGTCTCTGTTTGTTATTAGGTAGAATAGTGTTAGGTCAAGACCAATTTATTCGCACTCTTCAGCCTTAGGTCCATCGTCTAATCCACGTCCATGTCTCCTTTTACGATGTTCTTATCATGAAATTCCTCTCAATTGTGTGAATCCATTTAGACAGCATGTTGTAGTAAAATCGCTAACACTGTTCTCTCACAATTAGGACAACATTTTCTCTCAGTGCACTGTTGATACTGCAATCTCATAGAGTTAATTAAATGGTCGATTAAATCATGCGAATTATTTTATAACAATACTTTGATGAGCCCTCTTCTACTGTGTTAGCTAGGTAAATTAGAGAAATACTTTTAAAATATGAATTTTGCCGTCGACATTCGTAGAATTAGAAGCTGCATTTTATACCAATTGTTGTAGGTCTAGAATTAATGCACGTATAATTATGTCAAAAGAGTTGGTGACTTAATAGTATTACTTATTATGTAATTTATATTGTTTATTATTATTAATTATATTAATTTTGTATTTTTATTTTATCAATATTATTGTTATATAATATAATTTATATAAAAAATTTTATTCTTAATATTAATTAAGATAATAAAATTTTTAATTCATAATTATTGTTATAACTTATTTATTACGTAAAAATAAATACTTATCAAACACTAAGTTTAATTATTATGTTTTTAAAATTAGGATAAACATTAGAATTTTAAATATGTTCAAGATGAAAACATTGATTTTAAGAGATGTAAAGTTTTTATTACTAATAATAACGTCTTAATGAATGGTTAAAAAATTTCGGCTGAAATATTGAATTCACGAGACGTGATCAACAAGGAATTAATGTCCATGCAGTGGGCAATCTCAGTTCTCATCACACAAAAACTAAAATGTTAGCCAACCAATGAAACAAGAGACAACACGTGTGAATAATTAGGTCGGCAGTAAAACAATGCGATGGGTTGCGCATCCACACGGTGGGCAAATCATCCTTGGCTCGTTGTTAACAAAATTCAAGCCAAAAGTCTCGGGGCAGTGGCTTTATTATAGTTGGGTGGTAGGGACATCAACTTTACGCGTAATTCCATGTGATTGGCCATCTCCTTGAACTCGTAATCATGTGTTTTGATTTTTGAACAGCATCTTGGTCAATACAAACAACAAAGACTATTCTTTTGGGAAACTTGATTACTGATATCATTAGATAGAAATTCTCTCGAATCTATATACTACCATACAGTCTCCCACTTTCAGCAGTTCAAATTTTCAATTATAGGATATGTAGATCAGCTAATGGAATTACAGAAACACCCACATGATGTTGAAAATCATTTAATTTTGGGTGAACTCAGTAATCCTTAACATAGTTTTTTACTCAGCAAAGACTAATGTTTAATTATGTCAAATAGATGAGATTATCCTACTTAATCAAAAGTTGGTTAATTCTTCAATTGAATTAATTATTAGGGTAATAATGGTCTTTCGCTGATTAGATTTCTTATCCAAGAGAAGTGTAAATGATGAGATGATAAAAAAGGGTAGAGTGGGAAATGGAGGAAAAGGCCAATTACTTCCCTCCAAAAACCACTTACAACAAAATTCCAAATCTAAAACCACTAGGATTTCGATGTATAGAATAAAGTAGCTAAGTTTCTTTTTCACATAATTGTATACCTAGCTATATATCAAAGCTGCACAACTTCCATCCTCTATTCTTTTACACCAACAAAGACTGGCCAAGAAAACAAAGCAAGTCATTGATGAACTGAGCTTACAAAGACAAAGGCAAGTCATGTATGCACCACTCAATCTCTCTTTCTTTTACATAGATAGATCATCATACATATACTAATACACAACACAACCTACTTTACCTTTTCCCTCTTAACTCAAAAAGACTCACACCCTTATTTGCTTTTGGATTGTTATAGATCTACAAACTAAGAAGAAAAGATGATTCAAGAACTCTTAGGAGGAGCTACTGATCGTATTAGTGGAGAGAGGAAAATCAACTTCGGCGGAACCATTTTAGAAGGCACTGCTTCTCCTTTACCACTTCCTTCGACAACAACCATAACAATAACAACCCCACCTCAGCCGCCTCCGCCACCACCAACTACTACTACAAATTCTAATACTTGCTCCAATTCAGAGAATCAAAACCTGAGGTGCCCACGATGTGATTCTTCTAACACCAAATTCTGTTACTACAACAACTACAATCTTACTCAGCCTCGCCACTTTTGCAAGACCTGTCGTCGTTATTGGACGAAAGGCGGTGCTCTGAGAAATGTACCCATTGGAGGTGGATGCAGGAAAAACAAAAACACCAGTATGTCCGCTGTAAAATCGCCTTCTGCTGCAAAGATGAAAACTGTGGCTTATGAGTTTGGAAGATCAGGTCTTGGAAATGGATTTGATCACGAGTTTTCATCAACCCCTATCATGTGGACTTCACCACAAAATTCCCAGCTTCTAGGCTTACTTAGAACCACACCAAACCCTAACAATAACCCTGTTCCCTTATCTAATTCAGTTAGGGTGAAAGAAGAGTCAGGTGGGGTTGGAACCCACGTGATAAAGGCTGAACCGACTGGCGCACTAAATTCTGGAACCATGGTCTTGGATCCTCTTAACCAGGCTCCTTCTCTGGGTCTTTGCAGCCCAGTTTGGAAAACCAATCAACATCCAGGTCAGCACTACCAACAAAATGGTTTTCTAGTTGGTCACGAAGTTCAAAACTCAGGGATTCAAGAACTGTATCAGAGGCTCAAATCAGCAGCTAATTACTATGCCGATCACTCAACGTCGACAGTAGTTCTAAGCAATGCCAGTTCTTCTGCATCTTCATCTACAGCAACCATTTTGGAGTCAGCTCCTGTTGCTGGAGGGGAATTGGGTTTCTGGAATCCAGGTCTCTCGTGGTCTGATCATCTTCCAACAGCTAACGGTGCATACCCTTAAGCACCTTATCTTAATTTTCTATTATGTCCCTAATTATTATTGTTGTTCAGTTATGGTTGTCTGGGTTATGGTACATGAATAGGCTGTAGCATCACGTTTTAACCTTTTTTTTATTTTTTACTTTAATATGTGCGTGCTTCGTGTGTTTTAACTTGATGGTGTAATCACTACCAAGAACGGTTAAAAGTGATAAATATATTAGCTCTTTTAATTAATGCTCATTGATGTTGCAGCTGATTGCATCCGTTAATTACACATAAACTGTGTGATGGGGTCAATTTCTTTACATTATTCCAACTACAGGTGGTTAGGGCTCATCTTTAGACAGGAGATTCAAGATGTCAGCCAGTATTTTCCTTTATTTAATGACACTTGATTAAAGTGTATGTAATCTTCAGGGTTAACTAATAAAAAACTTTGGGGAAGAGATGATGGGTGTGGCGTGGAGGATTGCATATGAAGATTGGCCAATTGTTTTCTTACAAGAAAACAATGAATGGTTAAAGCAGCTTTTTGGAAAGTATTTCCTTAAACAGCATGTAGATTCTCACAATTGGAATTGAAGAAGGATTCCGTCTGCAGGCTTATGTCAATGACCTTTGTCTGGCCTTGCTTGAATACCTTGAGTTGCATAGATTTTGATTCCCTTGGAGTCTATATGGAGAAAACATCCAACACGAACCTCCTTCTTTTTATATCTCTCATGTTAATTTTTCGCCCTCTTTTTAGCATACTTTTCACAGTTTCACTGCGTGGATGAGGCTGGATTTTAGTTATTAGTTAATCTAGTGACATGCTACGGGTTTAACTGCAAAACCCTTCTATGTTAGATTGAGATTTCTTTGAAAATACAACCAGTAGAAGCGATAAGCTTTCCATGATTTAATTCTTTGTAGTCCATAAGAATATTATCAACACTTATAAACATGAAAAATCTTTGTAGCATATGCATGAATGTGACACCCCAATTCCCGCATGTAATAAATACATGTCAAACTAGGATATTATGATCTCTAACAAATATTAAACCAAACTTTAAATCGGACTAATAGTTCACAAATAAAATATCTTCCTATTAATACTCAGTTAAACCAAGATTTTCTCAAAAATATCTCAAATGACAGCCGAAATTAATCAAAAGTTGAATAACAAAATCAAACTTTATAATACAACTCAAAATAAAATGATAAATGCAACTTAGTGTGGTTTTTACTTTTTTATTAAACTAAATTGACTAAAATCATATAGTGTCATATTTAACCCCAATGACCTGTGCATATATTATATTTGGTCCAAATAATTTGGTCTTTAATAGTGTACACAAACAAATAGAATACTAGATTATCTATAAATACACGTCGATACCAAGTTTGATTAGAATTGAAAGAAATTATTTTGACTCGGTATTTGTAGTATTCTGATTATAATTTTGTCATAATATGGCAGAAGAATCAACTAACAACATAGTGAATGTGTTTACTTTATCCCAAATATTTATCATGCTTTATAACTAAATAATTTTCATAAAATAATCTATAAAATACTTTACAGATGTGATTAAAGCTATTTGTTGAAAACTAACTTAATTAGAGAATAGGCAAATTATAAAAGTTTATAACATAAATACTTTTATAAAATAATAACACACTTTTTAAGCATATTAAAGAAAGAGATATAGCTTCTACCAGCCCTATACATAAGAAGATATAGTTTAATCCCAACTATAATATTTTAATCATCATAAATTATGAAAAAATTATCTTAAAGCTCTCCCTTGAAGTTCAAACTCCTTGACTAACTGATTATCAACAATTATTATGGCTATATGAGGTTTTGCTAGTTCTTATAAAATTAAATCACATTCTTTAGGGCACTTAAAACTCTAAATAAAAAGAATATCATAATTGAATCGTAAGCAAAACTATTTGTTATAAGTCCCTAAATTTAATCCTGCATATCTCTCCTAACCAATTGTGAAATAAATTTTATCTCCTAATTTACTGCTCCAATTAAGCTAAAAATTAATTTAATGACTATCATTTCATTGTCCTTTTATCACATCATTATGATATTAGTCAAAAATATATTTCTTACATAAAAAATAATAAAATATAAGTTGCTATGTCAATCCAATTAACATTTCACTTCAATAAAGTAAGAATGTTTTTATTAGAAAATATATATATATTTTGAATATTGAATTTGCCCTGCAGTCACCTAATGAAACCAATATATTAACTATGTAACTTGTGGATACAAATTACCACGCAGGTGAGTCGTGGAAATTTTTATTAGGAACATAATTTGAAATTATCTAACAGCAATGATTTAATTTTTCTTTTAAATTTGCTCGTTCTAAATCTAATTCTCCATATTTTTTCCTTTCCCCTTTTTCTTGACAGTCACGGCCTCGTAACTGAAATTTAAGAAGGAAAAAAAATTACACCCAGACGGCTTCTTGGCCTTGCCACAATATACCGGAGATATTGTGTACAGGCTGCGTTCGTCGTTCCCTACTCGGAGATACAATTGCTGGCCAAGATACCGTCTTGCCCAGACTGCACTCCTCAAGTTCCACATACCCTTGTTGTCTAATGAAACATAGATTGGGCTCCAAGATCTCGGATATACCTGTCAATTATGAACAATATATTAGATTGTTAAAAGTCATAAAATGATCAAGAATTACAAAGTAGTTGAGATTACTTCACGTGGGATTTTTAGTAAAGTTTGTTCTTGTTTACCTGAACAGTATGTCTTGGAATAGCATCATTTAAATTGTAGCGTCTCCTCATGTCAGTTGTCCAGTTACCAGAACCATAACTGGAATTTCAAAAAATTGAATAAGTTAAATTTCGTAAATAGAAGGATGGAGAAGCATTATGCATTCATGTACAGGGGTTAGAAAAAAAAGAAGATATGATATGGCATGATGGTATAAGAGAGCAATCGATTTGTATCAGGCTTATCTTTCGGTAAGATTATGATATTTTAGCAAATGGGTGGTGCAAAATCTGACGTGAATGTACATGAAAATATGAAAAAATAAAAAAATATATAATAGATTTATTTTTTAAATAAATTTTTATTTTTAATTTTTTATATTTTATTTTAATTTAAATTTAAGAACAAGTTTATTTTAACTATATTTAGGTTTAACCATAATTTATTAGTATAAATCTTAAGATTTAAGAATAGAAGATTAATTATTATTTAGAGAATTTTCTTGAATAATAAATTTTTTTATAATTTTAGGGTTTTCATAATTTTTTTGATGAATTCTAAGGTTTTTAAGTTTTAATCTTGTGTTGGACTCGTATAAACACGTTATACGCTGTGTCAGTTTGGTATCAGAGCGGAAACACGTAATCCTGAAAACATTATGAATGAAGTAGGAAGCAACCATTCCAATGTCAATGAACAAAGAACGCAAGCACTGACAAGGTTAGAGTGGAGGTTCGAGAGGTTTATTGTTGCAGTAGAAAAAAATTTGCTACCATTGAAGAAAACATGGATCTAATTTGAGAAAGCCTAAACACTCTTGAGTGGACGTAAATAGGAAAATTGAAATCACAGACGATGGTGACTGAAAGATGGCCCACGATCAACCTATTCAGAAACGCGAACTTGTTGTCTATAAGCCTTCAACCTACGATATTGATTCAAAAGACGAAGATGGAGGATAAGTCTAATATGTGGGTAATCGAGAACCTACGAGGAATATTAGAGGTCGTGGACGCGGAGGATATGATGAAGGAATTTGAGATTATTATGCCACTAATTGGGAGAAAGAAGACTATCGCCTAAAGGTAAAGTTGAAAGTTGCTAAGAATAATTCTAGCATCTTAGGATCTCTAATGGTTGCCTATGCATTGTATTTAAATTTTTTCATTTGTTTAAATAATTTAAACACTTAGGGCATCAAATATATCTCTAGAGCTTTACTTGAAACAAGCAATGAGCTTTCCCCTTTGCCTCCAAAGTATGCACACACCAATATGTCTTCAATGATTTCAATGGAACCTTTGAAAACCTAGAATGGATCCATGGTTTCCATAAGCTATCCAAGGGTTTCCTACACTTAGGAAACCAACATACACACACTCTAAAAAGATTAGAAACATAAGAAAACTATTTTCACTTTCTAATCTTTCATTTACTCTCTCTTTTATGGTTTATATTTGAAAATACCATGAAAAGGAAGCTTTTAAGCTTTTGTTTTTCTTTCTC
>JAVXUL010000020.1:4370089-4383546 GCA_035590515.1 Trichilia minutiflora
CGACACTTGGACTCACCGGACTATACTATAACAAGACTACCTATACTTGGGTACATAATCTAATTGAGATCAGTTATATAAGCAGAGGTACATCACTTCCTAAGTAAACTGATTTTCCCAGAGTTATATTTGAACAACTTCTGCATCAGGTAATACTGGAGCTAGACTCTTCTCTCCTATTACTCTCTGACCCATATCAGTTGAACAATGGATGATTATGAACTATATAGGTAGAGATACACCACATTTTGAATAAATCGATTTTTTAAAGATTATATCCGAACAATCCCTATATTAATGGTATCGGAGCTAAACTCTTTCCTCCTAATACTAACCGCAGCTGGGAAACTCGATGGGGGTATTTGAGTAAAATAGCTCGATGGGGTATTCCTTCTTTAACTGAAGTGAAAGTGACCTTCTTACCTATATAACTCATAATTATTCTTTCCTCAATTGATGTGACCAACCCCTGTGTCATGCAACAATTGTAATACTGAATTTGTCGGACAGTCACCGAATGAAACTAATAGATTAACCATTATATATCATCTAACCTGCAGATAAAATTACAAGGCAGCAACGAATTCGCAGGAGACTGGAGGAAAATTTTATTAGGAAAATTAGAAATGAGCTAATACAACATTTTACCTTTTCTTCTAAATTTGCCAATTCTAAATCTAACTCATATTTTTTTGCTTTTCCTTTTTTTCTTTTGACAGTCACACCCTCGTAACTGAAATTTAAGAAGAAAAAAAGAAATTAAAGGAAAAAAAATACAAAACGACAAATTAATATTTCTACGGCCTCTTGGCCTTGCCACAATATAATGCGTTTGGAGGGACATCAGTCTCTGTATAAAGGCTGCGTTCGTCGTTCCATACTCGTAGATACAATTGCTGGCCAAGATACCGTCTTGCCCAGATAGCACTCCTCAAGTTCCACATACCCTTGTTGTCCAATGAAACATAGATTGAGCTCCAAGATCTTGGATATACCTGTCAGTTTTGCACAATATATTGGATTGTTAAAGTTATAAAATGCTAAAATCTTTAATAAAGAATTTCAAAGTAGTTGAGGTAGCTTTACATCATATGGGATTTTTAGTAAAGGTTGTTCTTATTTACCTGAACTGTATGTCTTGGAATAGCATCATTCAAATTGTAGCGTCTTCTCATGTCAGTTGTCCAATTACCAGAACCATAACTGGAATTTCCAAACATTAAATAAGTTAAATTTCGTTATAACTGAGAGCAAAAATAGAAGGGTGGAGAGAAGCACCATGGATTCATGTATATATAGAGGTGTTAAATGGGTTGGATTTGGTTAAAAGAAAAAGAAATAATATGGAATGAGGGTATAAAAGATCAATCGATTTGTGTCGGGCTCACTTTTAAGCAAGAGTCCTAATATATTAGCACGCGAGTGATGCACAATTAAAAATACAAAATTAAAATTTGAAAATTAAAAAAAATAAATAAATGATTTAACAGTACCCTTAATAATTTTGCTTTGGCAGTAATATTAGTCCGACACCATTTATATCCCCTTTAATATTGCATAATTTATGTTATGGAAGATGGGCTACCAAATAGAAAGGATTGGAAGCATACCCAACAACATAAAAACTGGATCCATCCATATGCCAAGATTGTACAGTGTTCTCATTGTTCTGGAAAATGATTTCAACGTAATCATGAAGTACGGTAGAAATGACGGAAACACCAAGCTTTGCAGGGGAACCAGGATTTGGTTTGTCCTTGATCGTCTTATCATCAAAAACGCCGGAAATGTTGTACCAGTCGGCAAACTTCAATGGGGTGTCTGGATCCACGTATGAGATACTATTTACAGCATATCGAAGCTTTCCGTTTATCTTTTCTTCTGAGTTGGCCAAAATAAGAGTTCTCACCACTGTTATGGTCCCATAATGGAATGATCCTTGAGGATTAGGCCTCGCTGCATTTGCTGTCAAATTCGTTCTTCACCCACAACATAGATAATTGAAAATAGTCAGAATATATTAATACAAATATATATATATATATTGATATCTGAACTGCAATATTCTATTCAAAATCAATGTCCACCTGATGGTCCTGGCTTGCTTCATAGACCAGTGAATGTGGTAAGTAGGAGCAACGGGCAATGGGAGAGAGGCTTTAGTGTTAGAACCATCATAGTGAAGAATAGCAGTAGTAGTCAGAATTGGCTTTGTGAATCGAGTTGAAGCCACGATGAAATAGTCTTTTGGTGACCCATGCAAGGTAACCGAAACAGCAACAGATTGGCCAACATGAATATCAATCGACTCATATGATTCCTGCAAACTATGAGCTCCTTCAACTTCTACAAGTGACAATGTATGACCCTGGATCCTGAAATTGATTGAGGTTGCTGTCCCCACATTCGATACCCTGAATTTGTAAATTTTTCCTAAAAGAATCGATTTGAACTCAATTACTGTCATCAATATATCGCCAAAGGACTTCGGCAGTAGACATTCTTACAATAATTGACGAAAATCTTTACCTTTTTGACCAGTAAAGGATGAGGAGTCATGACGCCCGTTGATAAGAAGGGCATCGGGAACACCTAATGGAATGCCATCGTCCAGGCTTTTCTGTAATGCCTGCAAATATTTAAGATTATAAATTAGGACAATATTCTACTAGAATGTTGATAACACCTGCTTTCGTTCTAATAAGTACTATCAAAGCTAATTTCTATCAACTGCTTACAAACCTTGTGGCTGCTAAAGTTTTTGAACCAATCGTTAACAAGCAACGTGTATTCTTTATCAGGTATGGGATATGGAATTTCAATCACCGACCTCGAAGCAATATTAATAGCACCAAAACCCCCAAAAACTCGATGCATTTTTGTGGAAGGAAAGTAATTGTAGGTTCCGATTTGATCTTTCAACTGGAATTGGTATGTCCAGTTTGTGTTTGGATTTATAGGGCAATTGGTTCCCAGGACACCATCTTGCCATGAAGTTCTTCTCTGTTTAATCCCATTCCATGTAATTAGAAAAGGCTCGTCCAACTTGTTAATGACATTGACAATTATGTTGTCATTAGTCACGCCTTCAATTGGAGGGCCAGGGAATTGTCCATTGATTAGGATACCCTGCAGAATCGTTTCATTTTTTTTCAATTAAGAAAGGCTTGAAAATGAAAACAGAACAAGTCGAATTTTGCAACAGCGAGCTTTTGGTGGAGGTAAAAAGGCTAACCTGCTGAGGAACACCAAGCGGATAAATTGTTCCATATGTGACTGTCCATGTGTAAAATCTATATTGGTCTTCTGCGTTCACCCAGAAAAAACTCAAGCAGGCCAATAGTCCGATCAAAAAACGCAGGAAAATGGCATGTCTCATCTTTCCTCCAAATTTATATATAATTTCTGCCCAAGAAAACTGTTCAGAATACAAAATTAGTATCATTTGACCAATATAAATATTCTTACTAGTTAAAATTATTATTTTTTACATACTACATACTACATAAACATAAAACTTTTTATAAAGCCAGAATTCTCCCACTATTTTAAAATATCTTACTAGTTAAACCAATTATTACATCTGAAATTAAATAGCATTTAATCAGTGATGTAATTCATTTGGATAAATATGAATATATTAACAATTAAATTCAAACGTGAAAAGACCTAAGAAGTCTTCTATATAAAAGTAACTTATTATTAAGAATGTAAGAAGACTATCTAAACTCACACGGTATCTTCGAACTTCTATAATATGAGCCAACAAAAACGAAGTGCAAATTTTGTAGTATCACCAAAATCTCCAAAAAAAGAAAATGAAAGAACGCTGAAAAGAAAATGGGGGCACATAATCTTGGATAAACTCGTGCCTTTATATAAAATAGGCCAACTGAAGATGTTAACAGTGAAAATATCAGCACAAAAGTTCATGCACCAAGGTTCATTTGCGGAGCACTTCATGCTTAACTATACACTCTTTTACAACTCATTTTAGCTCAAAAATATAGAATAAAAATTATTAAACAACCCAAGTTGCTGATTTGACTAGAATTTCTTGAAACTGGAAAGCGCCCAATAAAATAATTTCTTTGATGGTTACTTGATATAGTGATGTTGCTATTAATGAAACTCAAAATGTAAAGCGAGCTATTTAGATTTGGAATCATCGGTGGTGGTGGCAGCAAGGGCAAGGGTTAAATAGAAGATCCAAGAAAACGAGAAAGGTGCAGTCGAGAACGGATCATCATTAATGGCAACAAGTCATTGACTTTTGTATATAAGTAGTAATTAATTTTAATTAATTATATAATAATATTTTGACAGTTAGAAGAGAAATCCGGAGGGAGAATGGTATGTTTTAAGGTTTTAATGAAGTTGAAGTTTAAGGTTTTATTACATGTTAATTAATCTAGGGTGAATATATCACATGGATAGAAGAAGCAAGAAGCGAATACAAAGGGAGGGTAGTGTGGATATGCAGCTTTCTTTCTTTCTTTGTTTCTGCACGGTTTCTCGCTAACGTTGAAAAATAATTTAACTCCTGTCCTGTCATGTATATCAAATATGTAAATGGAATGGGTGTCCGAATGCATTTGATTGTTTTGGGAAATTAATAAAGAGAGATTTTTATTGGAAAAAGGCACAAAGTTAATTGTTAAAATCTATAACAATAATAGATATATGCATACATGTATATGTACTTAAATGACACCAATATATAACAAGTTGATATTGCTTACTAAAGTAGGTTGCTTTTCTCTTTGATGGTTAAAAAGATTAGATAATCACAGAATCAAGAGAAAAATTGAAAAGAGATAACTTTATTGAGATCAATTATTCAACTAATGTATATAATTTATTTTAAACTTTTTTTTTTTATTATTGTAAACTAGTGTTATGATTGATTAATTTTAAAACAAATATACAAAAATTGTAATAAATAAAATTTTGAATGTTGTAATAGATTTGTTCAACTTAACTTTTTTATTTTCGTGGGAGTGGGCATTTTAATTAAACTGTTCTAAAAGGAGGAGGAATCATTCTGGAAATTGTGAAAATGTAGATCAATCTTTAACTTTGTGTGTTATCCATGCCCATATTATTACATTCAAATTGAGATTATTTTCCACTTTTATTATAATCTTTCCAGACTTCCATTTGGACTCTCTTTTTATCATTTTTTCTAATACTACAATTAGCCATTCAAAAGTTTATGAGCATATTATTACTATAGTATTGTTTACAATATAATAAATATATATATTTTTAAAAAGTTATGTGAGAACTTGTGGTCACCTATACGAACATAGTTCGATTTAGTCTTATACTAATTTCAAATACTATTTAGACTCAGATTGAATGGTCCCAAATAATAAAAATTAATTATTATTTTTGATTCAAACCGAATAAACAGGGCCAATTTCTTAGAATTCGTTGTTTTTTGCCTACCCCTATTTTATCGGTTCTTTTAAAAAAAATGAATTATTAATGAATATTTAAATATGTATATTCTTTGTTAAGCTAAAGTTGTCAATATAAATTTAAAAAAATAAATACTATTAAAATCTTGAAGTGAGTTAAATTAAATTATTTTCAAATTTGAGATGAAAAAACAAACAAATCTGGACTGGATTGCTCACTATCGCAACTTATAATATTTCATTACACCAAATGATTCAACTAAATTTAAGAAGATTGAAAATTTGTGATTCAACCCAACTTTATTCTTTAATAGGACAGCAGCAGTTTGCCCCTTGAAAAATGAATTTATTCTTTAATTAAATTTAAAGTCAAACAATTAAAAGGGAATTTTGATATGCAAGTCACCAATTGCAATGGCCTAGACACATTTGGATGAATTCCAAGGATAGATCGATCCATCTATAAATTAAATGAAAACTAATTAAAGATAAAAACTGGCTGACTTGCATGCTACATTCTAACCAGTACAGCAAGGTGGTCAACCAATACCAACGGAATTAATTCCATCACCACGCGATATTAAATTATCGTCATGTGATTGTGATGTAATAATAATATGCCAATGATCATGTGAACGCCAAGCCGATCCAAAATTGTTTCTCTATGTAAGTTAGATCTTTGCTCTACCCTTTCATTTTTTCTTTATCTCAAACAATAGTTTGTCCTCTTCCTCTACCCTTGGTATTTTCTCCCTTTGTATTATTTGGCAATTGTCTTGTTTTGCAGAGAATGGAATCTTGTACATTCTTTCTCTTATTTTTATGATGCATTGATAGATAAGATAGATATGGCATGACCAAGACCAACTAGATATATAGATAGATATGACACAATTTCAACTATTTGCAGGGATCAATCTAACGATTTATAAATAGCATAAAGAATTTTGTAAAAATTTATGGTTGTCTATACGTACGTATGTTAGGGCTCAAGATATGCAAAGTTCTAATCTCAATAGAATTTTGATTAAAGGATGAAAGAAATTAAATACATAATACATTTCAATGTTTTTGAGATGTACGAACTCCAAAACAAGAATTGGAATACTTGAATCCGCATCCTTTCCCCTGTTTTCCTCTCATGAGTGATCCTACGACAGATAATGGTATATATAGTTGGTCTTGGTCATGCTAATGGCAATGTCCAACAGCTTTGCCACAAAGCAGAACATTAGAAGGAAATTCATATTCATTAGAAAGGCTTTGAACTGCATTCCAGACTCTCAGATAAAATTGTTGTCCAAGATATTCCCTCTCCCACATTGCCGACCTCAAGTTCCAGGTACCTTGGCTGTCCAAGGAGACCAATATAGCAGTCCAAAACTCTGGATATACATGCAGAAAAGTCCAATAGAGATGTAACAAAAATGGATGAGCTGAGAGATAGGCATCTAGGTATTATATCTAACTATTTATTTCAAATTTTATAGAACAATTTTCAGTTATTATGGTGATCATGAAAGCATTGGAATCATGGTTCAGACTAGCAGTTTCTTTCTTTCTTTACTGGGAATGGACTGTTTATGATCAATGCTATGCAAACTACTTGTAACTACACACTCTGTTAACTCAGGTAAATTAATCTTCACCATACATTACGTTTTCAATGCTTTCTGCCATGCCAATCAGCATCTGATATATGAGGAATTTGATTTCGTGTTGGTAGTTTTTCCTGTTTCTATAAGCATAGCATGTGTAATAGCTTAATTTTTGAGCTTAGGAATAATTTGATCATTTTATTCTAAAAGATTATTTTTGTTATTTTAAAAATTTTATATTCGGGTGTATTTTTGGTTAAATAAACCTGTATGGAGGATTATTAAATGATTTGATAAGTTTTCGAATGAAATTTATTAAATTCCTGAAAAGTGTTCTTAAGGTTTTAAGTGTATACTAGACCTTCAAATGTAATTTTTCATTGATCGAAAAATGTAATTAATGAACTGTTTATTTATATGAAAAAAAGACATAATAAGAATTTCATAGAAATAAATTTGAGTCAACTATGAAGTCATATGAGAGACAATCCTAATAAAAAACAGAGCATATAACTATTGGATTTCATAAGTGGATGTCTAAACTTCCAAATTAAATTCTTGATGGAGTTTTGATAAAGGTTTATTTTTTCTTAAAGAGTTCAAAAAGACAATTATGTAAAAAGAAACGAAAATAAAATTGAACTTCATATGAAAAGAAATCAATATCAGAAACGAGGGATCTGAATAATATTTTTTTAATAAAATGATATTTCAAAGGTTTCAAACCTTACTTAAAAGTTTGGATACATTAGGAAGAAAAACAGAAATTTTGGCAAAAGTATAAATCTTTTGGATGGAAAACTCTTCAAAAACGTTCCTAAATGTTGAAAAACTATTTTTACCCCTCCTAATTTATTTCTATTTCATTTTTTTCAATTTTTTAAGAGTAAACAAGTTATCTTATCACATTTTGATCCAATATATATGCAAATTGACCTTTTTATTACAAATTTAATTTTAAATAGTAAATTAAGTACCATTATGATTTTTTTTAGTATCAAATTTCTTAAATTTTTTTTTTCATCAGATAATTGACTATTAATTTCTAAATTAATATCTTCTTTATGTAATCATACCATATTGTATCAATCATAACTATTTATGTCACTTTGAGACACTGAAAATATTATTTTATGAATAAAAATAAAAAATCAATGTATATAACAATAAACAAGAAATCTAATTTCATAAATTCCTTATAGCTTTTCAAAAACAAATAACTAATACAAATATTTTTTTTTAAATTTTTTCAATGGATTTATATAAATAAGATGTAAGTCGAGTTCAAGAAATATATCTAAGTGTACTGTCGTGATGCTATTACCACATCCTTTTAAAAATTTGACTAACTTGGTATTATCTGTGAGTGAGAAAAAATAAGTATACTAATATATATTAAATGAGTAAATATAAATATAAAACAGATAGATGAAAAAATATATATAATAATTATTTTAAGAAAATCTTTTAAACAAAACAATTGAAAAATCAAAATTTTTTGTTTATCGAAAACTATGGCCTATTTATTATATTAAAATCGTCTGACCTGACCAACTTTCTTTGCAATTACTTTGATCAAGAGCAATCCTGAGCCGTCAATGGATTTTCTTATATGTAAGTTTAAAATTCATAAATGCTCGATAAAATATTCCATGATTATATTGTAAAAGTATATATATGTGATTTATGAAAATAATGTCTATCACTAACATTGGCCTCGAATAGTTTGTGAATCTACATATGACTATCCTCAACATACTCATCTATGAATCACTCCATCACAAATGAGAACTCTATCTCCCTTATATTGATCTCATCGATGCACTCACTCATCTAAATGGTCATTGTTTCAGTTTATCCCAAGCTATTTTATTCTACACTCACCTAGGTGACCTCTCCGCTCTAGACTACTTACTCTGTAACTACAAAACCAGCTTCCTCGACCTTTATATCCATAAATCAATCAATCAATCAAATCCAAATAAATATGTATATACAAAATCAAATCAAATTAAAACATAATATAGCATTTCATGTATAAATATGATAATAAATCATAGTTTGGCCTCTAAGGCTTCAATATCATAATTAAAATTAAATTAAATCAAAATCAATAGACATAGATCATCATCATCATTAAAATTTCTCAATGAACAAAATGTTTTTTATTCAAAATCATATCGTGAAATCATTAATTGACCTCTAAGGCTATCATACACATATAACTCATCACAGGCTATTTATTTTTATTAATAAAAGCATACATTATCAAATCATTTTTTAAACATTCAAAAACATATTAAACATTTAAGTTCAAAGAAAACATGTAAGTCTCACTCACATGTAGGGAGGATGTGTACTCCCTATAATTTCTACCTTGTTCTTATTATCTTTTTCCTATTATTTAGTGCCTAAAGATACATAACGATATTCATATTAATAACTAACCTCAAATAATCATAATGTATTCCTATGCATCATAAATATGATTCCTAGCCCTGATTTTTGAATAATACTCAATGATCAGTATAACTTTTTTTAAGGATAACTTTCTAATTAGACCGCGATTTTGGGTGTTACATATACCATTCTAAAGCTACAATGTAAGACTACAACTTTGTTGACGAATACCTTTTCAAATTATAAATGTATCAATATAAAAAAATTCAATAAAGTTAGATATTATACATTTGTATCTCAATTTAGGCATCTTTATAAAAATTGTTATAACTTTTTAAATACTTAACGAAATCTAGTAAGGTTTAGACTATATTAAAGTACACATCCAGCTTTAATTTGATACCAAGCATATTAAAAATGGACATTTGAGATGAAACTTATGGGTTCCGAAATCTTCCTTATGAATACTATCATTTCTGCACTCATTTTTCATGATCTCACTAATCTTCCTTTGAACTCAACCCTTATAATTTCTTAACCTAATATTAACTATAAATAATCTTTTATTAATCCATAAACAACCTATTCTTACTTATTATCCCAATATCATACTTAAATCTTCAAATCCCCAATGATCAATAAAATTCATGTTGATACAAAAAATATCCCAGGACCTTCTTGCATTAACGAGGAGTAACTCAACAGGGAGTAAAGTGGGACGAGTCCTGCAATAAAGTGGGATTTCGTCTTGCTAACCTTACAAAATAACCAACATGTTAGGAGTGATGCTAGAGATATTTTTCGACAAAGAAATTCCGATGCCTAAGTCAGTAAAGGGGAAGAAGAAAGAAGAAATATCCGGTAAAGGCAAAGAGTAAGTTGACAAAGAGAAATTTTTTCTTACCATTGAAGTTTTATTGGCCTTCTTTTATAAGGCTCTTGGAGGACTGATTGATATGACATGACTTCGAAAAATAGGAATGATGGGACTTCTTGCTTTTGGACAGTGTGACGATCGTAATTCATTTAAGGACCGCATTATCAGACTGAAGATTTGCAGGGATTGCAACTGTTATATCGCCTAAAATTTGACGGATGATGGAACAGCTAGTTTCGACAACGGGCAGGGCTTCTGATCACAAGATCTTCTGCACCCTTCACTCATTCCCATTTTTGATGTTGACGAACTGATGGGTTAGGGGTCAAGGGCAGGAGCTCTCGGGGTTGAAATCCAGGTGTCTTCGGGGTTAGGAGCTCTCGGGATTGGGATCTAGGAGTCTTTAGGGTTAGGAGCTCTCAGGGGTAAGAACTCTCGGGGTCGAGATCCAGGAGTCTTTCGGGTTAGGAGCTCTCACGTGTCCACCTGAAGGGTTTTCATGTATCGGTTCTATTTCCACCCAGAATAATTCATTTTCATAATTCATGTATAAATACAAAAATCTAACTCAAATTATGCTAAAAGACTTACGTAATACTCCAATAAGGACTTAGAAGAACAAAATCTTCATTCTTGATAGAAAATCTCAAATTTTATCAAAACCTCATGAAAGCTTTGAGTATCATTTCGATGATTTTTTCAGTAATGTGCGATCAAAATCAAATTTTGCTCATCGATATGAGTCTAATAGTACCAATGACACGTTAATCCATCATATATTTATAAAGTTAAAATTAAAATATTCTTTCTCTACTATGTTTTCTCTCTTAAGAAGGAAGAAACGAATATGGAGAAAAATAATCCATCTCTTATCTTTGACCTCTATTTATAATGTCTCACACGTTTATAAATTTGTCCTTGAGAAATTAAAAGAATGAATATTCTAGAAATGGGCAATTTTTCATTTTCTAAATTAGATTTTTAGCTTCCTCGTATCAGAACTAAATCAGTGCATGCTTTTTTGACAAAAGGTATTGATACTTTGCTTTTAAGCACCAATACTTTCCTTCTAAGTATCAATATTTCTATTGAGTATATCAGTATATTCATTAATATGCTCACTTTTGGCTTCCGAGTCTCGATACTTTCCTCAAAAGTATCGATACTTTCATATGGATCAAGCATTTCTTCATCATTTCTAACGTATCGCATTTTTTTGTAACTAAATATCGATACTTTTCTTCGAAACTGTAGAAATAATAAAATTCTGGAACTGAGTATGAATACATATGCTTTTTTCTCTAAAAAATATCAATACATGCCAAGAAAATTGAATTTTTCGTGCTAAAATATTAATACTTTTAGGTCAAATATCGATACATATGCTTTCTATATTGAAAATATCGATTTCTACTTTAAAAAAATTGAATTTTCGTGCATAAGTATTTTCATGAATATCGATACCTTTAGGTCAAGTATCGATACTTATGATTCTTCTATTGAAAAATATCAGTTTATGCTAAAAAAGACGAGCTTTTATGCAAAGTATCGATAATTTTAAGTCAAGTATCGATACTTTGGTTCTGATGACAAATATCATTCAGATCCTTGAATAAATATCACTCTTCTAAAAAATATCATTCAAATCCTTTTATTATAACGTCATTTTCTCTTTTATCCGAGTTCCAATTTCACTTTCGTTTCTTCTTATACAATCTTATTTTTTTTCTCTTTTAGTAGAAATAAATCTTACTTTAAAATTCCTTCTTGATCATCAAGAATTTAATTTTGAAGCTCAGGAGTTTAGACCACTTATCCTCGATACTTTCAATTTCTGACCAACTCTATTCTTAGCTTCAATTCTCTCTAATTTGACCTCAAATTTCAATGCTATTTTTTTTTGTGAAATCTTTATTCTGTCCACTTTTTATATGAATAAATGGCTTATTAATTAAATTTTTTGATCAATGAAAATTTGGCTCGAAAGTTTGAATACGTAGTTGGAACCTTATGGATAATTATCAAAAACTTAATAAATTTTATCTAAAACTTATTAAATCACTTAACAATCTTTCATATGGGTCTATTTAACCAATATTAAACCTAAACCATATATTTTAAAAATAATAAAAATATTCTTAAGTGTCAAAATGACTAAAATACCCTCGATCAATAAATCAGGGTATTACATAGCTCCTTATCCATTACATTGTATATGTGTGATTAAAAAGTAGGAAATTTTATTTTCTTCTTATCCTTATCTCTCCCACAATATTCTTCTTTTCTGTTACTCGTAGGCCTTCCCTCTACTTCTTTCATTTTTTATGATTTTTTCATCGATTAAATTTATTCCTTTTGCTACAAATCACAAGCTCTTGACATCGTCATTACTCTATAAACTTCGTTTGAATAATTTAGTTAAGGATTTAGCCAGAACGAGAGTATGTCTCTTGTTCATGATTTAGGGTTTTTATGTTTGGTGGTGATTAAACCATTTACACGCTAAATTGACTTCTTAGTAAGATTTCTAACACCTTTATGATTATGATTTCATGTTTTGATTTATTTGTAAGCATATATTATCGTTAGGGTTTACCATACATATAAAAATTTTAAGATTTTAGCTTGTTAACAATAAATTGAAGTTGAAAAATGAGGTGTAGGTGTTATAATTAGTTGATTAATTGCTAAAATGCAAGAAATGAAATTTTGTTAGATAATGTGAATAGTGAAAGCAAAATTTGGATCAAATTATAGCTTCCAAGATGAGGTTTCACATGAAGAATTGGTGTTGTGTAAACTCATTGTTAGAAATTGAATTGCAATAAAAGCAAATTTGGGGAGGGGAAAAACCTTTGTCGCTTATTAATGTTTTATTTAATTTCAAATATATATACTCTAATTTTTCTAGTGATAATTAGTGTAATTGTGTTATAGATACGTCAAAGGAGTATTTGCAAGTCTACGATGATCTGGATTTCATCTGATTCCTAACTGCTAGTTTTGTATGTGGATATTTATTCTTTTTTACTTTGTTTTCATTTATCTTTAATTATGTTTATTGACTATTAATGATTCAAACCTGATCTCAATTAGATTATGTACCCAAGTATAGGTAGTCTTGTTATAGTATAGTCCGGTGAGTCCAAGTATCGTATC
>JAVXUL010000020.1:4385364-4405366 GCA_035590515.1 Trichilia minutiflora
GCGCATATATATATATATATATGCGCTGCAGTATTTTCAAATTCAATAGACACCTGATGGTCCTAGCTTGCTTCATAGTCCAGTGAATGTGATAAATAGGAGCAACGAGCAACGGGTAACGGGAGAGAGGCTTTAGTGTTAGAATCATCGTAGTGAAGAATTGCAGTAGTATTGAGAATTGGTTTTGTAGATCGAGTTGAAGCCACGATGAATAGTCCTTTGGCGGCCCATGTAAGGTAACCAAAACAGCTACAGATTGGCCAACATGAATATCAATCGACTCATGATTCCCGCAAACTATGAGCTCCTTCAACTTCTACAAGTGTCAATGTATGACTCTGGATCCTGAAGTTGATTGAGGTTGCTATTTCCACATTGGATATCCTAAATTTGAAGATTTTTTCTCAAAAAATCGATATGTACCCAATTACCGTTATCTACATATTGCCAAATGACTTTCACCAGTAACCATTCCTACAAGAATTGACCAAAACCTTTACCTTTTTTGCCAGTAAAGGACAAGGAGTTATGACGCCCATTGATAAGAAGAGCATCAGGAGCAGGTAATGGATTACCATTGTCCAGACTTTCTTCTTGTTGATTTAGATCTTGATACTTCAAATAACGAATTTTCTATAATAATGATGATGCGATTGAAGGTAAATAGTAGTTGAGGGTTTTCTTTACTTGATTAAACTTAAAGAGTTTTTTTTCAAGTTGTCTACTAATTCCATCTTTTTTTTTTCTTCTCCTTGATCTCTCTTTATTCTTTCTTCTTCCGGGGGGGCTTCAAGTGAAATATAGTTCTCTTCTATAAAAAAAAAAAATACGTTACCTTTTATACTCTCTTATTTTTCCTCCCTTTTTTGAAATGACTGGATATCAAAAAAATGATAATGAAATGATATGATGCAATAATTTGTCATAAAACTATTTGTGATTCACTTTTTAATTGACAGCGATATCATGTCATGTGACAGGGTTATAAATATACCAACATCATATCGATAGTTTTAATAATTATATTGCTTTAATAATGATTAATTATAAAACCTCCTAATTAATTTCTTAGGTATAAAAATCTTTAAACCATGTTTTATTAATAAATAAATTTTAATTAGCCTTACGATTATTAATAGTAGCATTACTTTAGTGATAATAATTATAAAAAATCACAATTAAAATTTTTTTTAAATAAGAAAAATATCATAATTATCTATTGTTATTATTTGAAATTTTGGTACCAGATAAGATATTAAAAAAATTATATATGTTCTCAAATCACAAAAAATCATGTTTGCAATAAAACAATACCAATAATATATTTATTATATTTCAAAAATAAAATAAAATCATAGGAATATAGGCAAACAAGATAGGATTGTGACATCTCCAAATTCGTTAGAACTTGATCTCCTACGTGCCCTCACACACTAGTGCATTTTTTTAATACTGACTTGTGTACAGAATGTAACACCCTATATATAAAATAAAGGTAATTTGAACATTTTATGCATTTATAAAATACGTGTTCAGGTGCTCAGAATTGTATTAATAACTCCACATCATCGATTACTTTGTGTTTGAGGTTGAAATTTATGAAGAAGTGGTAAGTTAGAAATTTTTTCTCAAAACTCTCATTCGCGCACTCAAGCTTCTGGGTTAAATTTCCGTTGATCCGGAAGCCCAAATGATGAGCCACTTGTTTCTAAAGAAAGATGACATAATAAGGATTTCATAGAAATAAATTTGAGTCAAATCCGAGATCAGAGGAGAGAGAATCGTAACTTGGAAGTCAGCTATTGTGCAGGAGACTGGGAAAATGACAATTGTAACCTTACTTACTTGTCTTCCTTGTGTTGTTTTTAATTTTCCAAGGGCAAATGACTCTTTTCCCCATCCATTAGCATATATGTGATAATAACAGAGGCCAATTCATCCATTTTTCTAGCTTTCTTCTTTTTTTCCTGTGAGCTTGCTGGACTTGCTTTGTTTGTAAGATTTTTTTTTATTTCCTTCAAAATACTTATTTTTGATCCGTTTAAACTCTTGTTTCTTACTACAAATCTTCCGTACTCATCATGAGCTATACTCTAGATACTCCGTTTGCTCGATTCAGTTGACAATTTAGTTGGGAGAGGGTTTTGAGCACTATTTATGATTTGGGATTTTTTGTAATTACTCGCAATCCGGACGTGTTTGAGTTAAATTAACTCCGCAGTGAGATTTCCAACTTCATTACAAATTCATATCTGTATTTTGATTAATTTTTTTATGTTGAGTTACTATTCATATCGAGTTATTATTCTGATTCATAAATTGTGAATTATTGTAGTTAGATTTTAGTTGACATCATAAGTGACATTTAAGTAGTTGAATAATTACTTAACCACCAGAATTTAAGAAAAAGTAGATTTGGGGCGGAGAAGTTATTTGAAAAGTAGAATTTAAATTACATTCCGCATTATACTCTAATTTTCTAACGTTATTAACTGTGTTGTAGATACGCCAAAGGAGCGGCCATTCAGTCCTAGTTGACCTGATCTCTATTTGGTTTTCTTTTACTTTTAGACAGTGAGTGGATATGACTTAAACTTATTATGTTTTCAAATAATTATGGTTTTATTATATTTTTCTTGTGATATATTCATGTATAGATATTATTGTATATATGCTTGTAAACTTAAATTCCCTAGGAACTGAAAGTATTGATAGATACAATGTGTTGTGGCCAAGAGTTGGCCCTTGTTTGTGATTCTATTATGGATATCGGATTTTATATACTTAATATATATTTCAGTATGAGCAGTTACTTGTTAATTGATCTGTTTGATTTAGTTTTTAGATATTAGTATTATGAAAATTTTATGACTTATTTAAAAGTCATTACATCTGTTTCTGATCTCATCTATTTTTGTTTCTCTTTATTTCTGACATCTGAATTCAACATGTATTTCATATTTCCTTACCCTAGCTGGGAGCTATAAGAGGGGGATAATACATGTTCTCTGAAAGCACATTCTATTATTCGCTCTATGAAGGTATTAGTACATATGAGAAGTAGGGGAAAAGGGCGATCTGGTCTCTGACTTATTTCTATAGACATCTCTACATGCTTCTTTTTATATTAAACCCTCTGAAAATATAATTTTACCAGTTTATAAGCATACTGTGGATGCCCTGATATTATAGTTTCATCTGTAAATGATTTAGCTTTAAACTTATGTTTTTAATGGGTATATATATCTTTATGTAGTTTTATACTATTTCAATATCTACTCACTAAGTTTTTCCTAAACTCACCCCATCACAGTTCCTAGTGTATGCAAAATTTTTTCTTAGTGAGGATCAGTAGAGTTTTCACGAAGATCATTAGAGTTTTCACGAAGAGCATTAGAGTTATAGAGTCTCCTCATGGCCATCTAGGGATTACATTTTGTATGGTCTATCATTTTGTGTATAGGAGCTCAACGCTCGATAGTGTTTATATAGATATCTATGTTGTTTGTAAGTTCTTTGTATATTCTTGTATATGTATGGATTTACATCTGTATTCTTTTGATATATGAATATATGGTAATGATGGACACGGAGCCCTTGTTTTATGACCTTACATTACATACATATTATTTACATTACAGGTTATTGGTCAATATCTGTCTGAGGCTTGTAGGGGTGGGATGTCCCTACCTCCATACCATCACGATCCCAACTACCGGGGTGTGATAAAGTGATATCAGAGTATAGTTTAGAGGTCAGTGACTAAAGTAGAGTGCAATACCTTATATGTTTAGTATGTCTAGGATACTTCCGTATGGGATAGTATCTTTTTGAGTTTATGAATGGTCTAATACATCTTATTTCTGTAGATCATGTAGGATTAAACTGCAGTTTATCTGACCTATGATTCTTCATTTTAGCAGTTAATTTATATCTTCCTAAAATCAAAATCCTTTCGATAGGGAGTAAAGGATTTCTTCTTCAGACTAGGATTCATTTAGACCTCTAGTACATCTTAGTGGAATACATGGCTGAGTAGGTAAGGGTCAAAGTCGAGGTAGAGGTCGTGGTGTAGGCCAAAGTAGAGCTAATGTTTAGGAACCTGAAGTACCTAATGAGAAAGTAGAGGATAGACAAGAGGTAAATCTTACCGAGGGGATGTAGAGGATCTAGCATGCTGTAGAAGTACTGATAGATCTGGTTTCTCAATAACAAGCTCAGGTTCCTCCTATTCAGCCAGATTCGGAAGTCCAGCAACCTATGCAGGCTCCCGTTAAAAGAGGGAAAGGATTAGTGGTGACCCTGCAGGATTTTTGAAAGATGCACCCACCGACTTTTACAGGGGTTGAAGCTAATCCAGATCTTAGTGGATTTTTAGAGGAGTCTAATCGAATATGCACTGTCTTAGGATGCTCAAGGTCATTAGAGTTGATAAGTTTTTGACTAAAAGATATGGCTTACGCCTAGTATTTGTCATTTACTCAGAGGAAGAGTGTTACAGAACCCCTCTTAAAGTGGCCAGAGTTTATTGAAACTTTTCTTGCCCGTTTTATGCCAAAGAGCATTAGAGATGCTAAGGCAAGAGAATTTGAGCACTTAGTTCATATTGAGAGCATGACTATGGCAGAATATGACATATAGTTCACCTGTCTCTCTCGTTTTGCCCCACACCATATGAGTACAGAGCAGATGAGGGTGAAGAGATTTGTTAACGGATTGCGAGATTATCTGTCCAGATTAGTACAAGTTACAGAAGCTACTACATATGCTCAGGCCTTGAATTCAGCACTCTGGTTTGAATTAAGAGTTAGAGACTGGCATGTAGAGAAGGAATCTCAAAAGAAGGCAAGAATAGAGAGTTATAAAAAACCTCGACAAGGTGGCCAGTCAGGTACACATAGTGAGCTTAATCTTGAGGACTCTACTCCTAGAAGAGAGACTCCAATGTATAGGGGACAGAGTAAAAGGGAAAACCGAAGTTCTCAATAGCAAGCAGCATTATCTGCTTTGGTAGCTAAGCCCAGTGCACCTGTATGCTCAAAGTGTAGACCACCCCATTCAAAAATTTATAGGAGAGAGATAGATGCTTGTTTTAGATGTGATCAGATGGGCCATATGATCAAAAACTGTTCAATTTCCCCTACTCAGCCCTCCCACCCTGAGCAGGCAGCATCCTCGCAGATAGGGCCTTTTTTAGGAAGGGGTTATATGGGTAGAGGCCAACCTTCCAGTGAGAGAGGATAGCATTCTATTGGCAGAGGTCAGTCATCTACGAGTAGAGGTCAAGCTAGAGTGTTTGCACTAACACCTCATGATGCTCAGGCATCTAATACAGTGGTGACAGGTATCCTTCCTATTAAAACTCTAAATGCCAGAATTCTGTTTGACCCAGGGGCAACCCATTCTTTTATCTCTCCATACTTACTCACCATTTAGATAAGGAGGTTAGAACCTTAGAATCACCCTTGTCTATATCTACTCCAGTGGGAAGCTCCTTATTGGTTTGTAAGGTTATTGAATCTTGTGCCATTTCTATTGGAGAGCGTATTTATCTTATTAATCTGATCCTGTTAGAGATTCTTGATTTTGATGTGATTCTGGGTATGGATTGGTTGTCTAGTTATCATGCCACTGTAAACTGTAGACAAAAGACTATTACCTTCTCTGTTCTGGATGACCCAATTTTTGAAGTTCAAGGTGATAGGAGTGAAATCCTTGGTAACTTGATCTCAGCTCTTGATGCAGGGAGATTACTCAGTAAAGGTTGCATCAAATACTTAGCCTATGTATGGGACATCAATGATAATAAATTAGACCCGACGTATATTCCTGTAGTTAGAGATTTCCTGGACGTCTTTCCTAATGAACTATCTAAATTACCTCTTGAGAGAGAGATTGAGTTTAGCATTGATCTTCTCCCAGAAACTCAGTCTATTTCAATTTTCCCTTATCGCATAGCACCCGTTGAGTTGAGAGAGTTAAAGGTGCAACTCCAAGATTTGTTAGATAAGGGATTTATACGCCCGAGTACGTCTTTTTAGGGTGCTCCAGTTCTGTTTGTGAAAAAGAAATATGGATCCTTGCGGCTATATATTGATTACAGACAACTAAATAAAGTCACTATTAAGAATAAATATCCGTTGTCAATGATAAATGATTTGTTTGATCAGTTACAGGGAGATAGATATTTTTCAAAGATTGACTTGTGATTTGGGTATCATCAGCTCAGGATTAAGAAAGGGGACATTTCGAAGACTGCCTTTTATACTAGATATAGGCATTATGAATTCTTGATGATGTCTTTTAGACTTAACAATGCTTTTGCTGCTTTTATGGATTTAATAAATCGGGTTTTCAAACCACTTCTGGACCAATGTGTCATAGTTTTTATTGATGACATCTTGGTATATTCTTCAAATTATCAAGAACACGAGCAGCATCTTTGTATTATTCTTCAGATTCTTAAAGAGAGTAAGCTATATGCAAAATTCTTTAAGTATGAATTTTGGTTATCGAAGGTAGCATTCTTGAGGCACATTATGACAAAATATATAATTTTTGTTGATCCTAAGAAGATTGAGTCTGTACAAAAATGGCCTTGTCTAGTTAGTATGACTAAGATTAGAAGCTTTTTAGGCTTGGCAGGTTATTACTGGAGATTTGTTAAAAAAATTTCTCGAAAAGCAGCACCACTGACTCGACTTACTCAGAAGGGTGTGAAATTTATGTGGTTGGATGCTTATGAAGAAGCTTTTTAACAGCTTAAAGATTGTTTGACCTCGGTACCTGTGCTCGCATTACCTTCTGATAGTAGGGGTTATTCTATGTATTTGATGCTTTCAGAGTAGGTTTTGGGTGTATGCTGATGCAATATAATAAGGTTATAACATATGCTTCTATGTAATTAAAGGGATATGAGCAGAATTATCCTACGCATGATCTTGAGTTGACAGCAGTGGTGTTTGCACTTAAGATATAGAGACAATATCTCTATAGGAAAACCTTCGAGATATATACAGATTATAAAAGTCTTAAATATATTTTTGATCAGAGAGATCTGAACTTGAGATAGAGATGGTGGTTGGAGTTGCTTAAAGATTATAACTACACGATTCATTACCATTTAGGAAAAGCTAATGTGATCGTACATGCCTTAAGCAGAAAATCTATGGGTAGTATGTCCCATATTTTAGTTGATAGGAGAATTTTAGCTAAAGAGCTGCAGAGGTGTATGCATGATAGGGTTAAAATTTGAGTTTTTGAATTTGGAGGACTGATTACTCAAGTACAGGTGAAATCTATTTTAGTAGAGGAAATTATAGAAACACAGTGAACGGCTCCATATATAGAAGAGAAAAAGAGATGTATTGAGCAAGGGAAAGGAGGTGAATTACGAACGGATGACCAGGGCATCTTAAAATACCAAGATAGGATGGTCATGCCTCCCATACAAGAACTTAATGAACGACTTTTAGAGATAACCCATACTTCTACCTATACTATGCATCCTAGAGAAATAAAGATGTATCATGATTTAAGAGAAGTATACTGGTGAGAAGGCATGAAAAGAGATATTTTTGAATTTATAGCCAAGTGTTTGACCTGTCAACAGGTGAAGACGGAACATCAAAAACTAACTGGCACACTTCAGAGTATGGATGTACTTGAATGAAAATGAGATAAAGTGATTATGGATTTTATTATAGGCCTCCCCCGTAATTCTAAAGGGTATGATTCCATATGGGTTATTGTTGATAAATTGACGAAGTCATCCCATTTTTTTCTTGTTAAAACCACCTACACTACGTCTCAATACGCCCGAATTTACTTGGATCATATTGTTTCTCTGTATGAAATACCCATTTCTATTATTTCTAATTATGGTTCTCAATTTAAATCAAATTTATAGCAATTCTTTCAAGAGGCTCTAGGCACTCAACTCTATTTTAGTACTATCTTTCATCTTCAGATAGATGGACAATCAAAGAGGACAATTCAGACTCTAGAGGATATGTTATGTGCCGTTGTGATCGATTTTGAAGGTAGTTGGGACCAGTATCTGTCATTTATTAAATTTGCTTATAACAATAGTTATCATTCAAGTATTCGGATGGTTCTATTTGAAGCTCTATATGGTCGAAAGTGTAGATCTCTTATTGGATGATTTGAATTTAGAGAGCATAAGTTACTTGGACCAGACTTGGTGCAGGATGCAGTGGAGAAAGTTAAAATTATTTGAGAGAGAATGACGACTACTCAGAGTAGGCAAAAATCATATGTCGATCATCGACATCGAGACCTTGAGTTTAATAAGGGTGATTATGTCTTTCTGAAGGTCTCTCCTTTTAAAGGTATCATATGGTTTGATAAGAAAGGCAAGTTGAGCCGGAGGTATATTGGACCCTTCCAAATCCTCCGACGAGTTGGGAGCAGGGCATATAAGTTAGTTCTTCTGCCTAGTATGGATAAGATACATCTAGTTTTTCATGTATCCATGCTAAGAAAATATTTACATGATGAGTCATATGTATTGGAACCATAAACAGTGGAGATAGATCGAAATCTATCTTATCAGAAGCAATCAATGGCTATAGTGGATAGACAAGCGAGAAAGCTTCGATCGAAGTGGATTCCATCAATGAAAGTTGTCTGACAGCACCATAAGGGTAGTGAGGCAACTTTGGGAGTTAGAGGAGATTATGAGAAAGAAATTTTCTCATTTATTTGAGATCGAAGGTATGTGTTTCTGAATCTTATCTTGAATTCTAAATTCGAGCTAAATTCGAGGACGAATTTTTTTAAGGAGGTGAGAATGTAACACCCCGTATATAAAATAAGGGTAATTTGGTTATTTTATGCATTTATAAAATACGTGTTTGGATGCTCGGATTGTATTAATAACTCCATATCATCGATTACTTTGTGTTTGAGGTTGAAATTTATGAAGAAGTGGTAAGTTAGAAATTTTTTTTAGAAATTTTTTCTCAAAACTCTCATTCACACACTCGAGCTTCTGAAACAAATTCCTATTGATCCAGAAGTTCAAATGATGAGCCATTTATTTTTACAAAAGTGAACACAATAAAGATTTCATATAAATAAATTTGAGTCAAATCCGAGATCAGAGGAAAGAGAATCGCAACTTAGAAGTCAGCTATTGTGCAGAAAACTGGAGAAATAACAATTGTAACCTTACTTACATGTCTTCCTTATGTTGTTTTTAATTTTCCCAAGCCAAATGAGTCTTTTGCCCATCCATTAGCATATATGTGATAGTAACAGAGGTCCATTCATCCATTTTTCCAGCTTTCTTCTTTTTTTCCCGTGCTTGCTTGACTTGCTTTATTTGTAAGATTTTTTTTATTTCCTTCAAAATACTCATTTTTCATTCGTTTAAACTCTTGTTTCTTACTACAAGTCTTACGTACTCATCACGGGCTACACTCTAGATACCTTGTTTGCTCAATTTGATTGACGATTTAGTCGAGAGAGGGTTTTGAGTACTATTTATTATTTGAGATTTTTTGTAATTACTCGTAATCTGAACGTGTTTGAGTTAAATTAACTTTGCGATGAGATTCTCAGCTTCATTATGAGTTCATATTTATTTTGATGTTAAGTTACTATTATGAGTTCTCATTAATTTCTTTATGTTAAGTTATTATTTATACCGAGTTACTATTTTGATTCATAAATTATTAATTATTATAGTTGAACTCTAGTTGATATCGTAAGTGACATTTAAGTAGTCGAATAATTACTTAGCCACCAGAATTTAGGGAAAAGTATATTTGGGGCGGAGAAGTTATTCAAAAAGGAGAATTTAAATTACATTCTGTGTTATACTCTGATTTTCTAACGTTGATATTCTAACTGTATTGTAGATACGTCGAGGGAGCAGCCATCCAGTCCTCGTTGACCTGATCTCTATTTGATTTTCTTTTACTTTTACACAGTGAGTGGATATGACTTAAACTTATTATGTTTTCAAATTATTATGATTTTATTATATTTTTCTTATGATATATTTATGTATAGATAGTATTATATATATGCTTACAAATTTAAATTCCCTAGAAACCGAAAGTGTTGATAGATATAGTATGTTGTGACCAAGAGTTGGCCTTTGTTTGTAATTCTATTATGGATATCGAATTTTATATACCGAATATATATTCCAGTATGAGCAGTTACATGTTAATTAATCTATTTGATTTAGTTTTTGGATATTAGTATTATGAAAATTTTATGACTTATTTAAAAGTCATTA
Organism: Trichilia minutiflora; assembly: GCA_035590515.1. Lineage (NCBI taxonomy): Eukaryota > Viridiplantae > Streptophyta > Magnoliopsida > Sapindales > Meliaceae > Trichilia > Trichilia minutiflora. Next base: position 4,395,635 of record JAVXUL010000020.1, read on the forward strand.
TATATGTTTTTGATCTCCTCTGTTTTTGTTTCTCTTTATTTCTGACATCTGAATTTAGCCTGTATTTCATATTTTCTTACCCTAGCCAGGAGTCATAAGGAGGGAGAATACATGTGCTCTGAAAGCACATTTTGTTATCCGCTCTATGAAGGTATCGATATATGTGAGAAGTAGAGAGCGAAAGACAGTCTGTTCTCTGACCCATTTCTGTAGACATCTTTGCATACTTCTCTTTATATTAAACCTTCTGAAAATATAATTTTACAAGTTTATAAGCATACTATGGATGCCCTGATATTATAGTGTCATCTGTAAATGATTTAGCTTCAAACTTATATTTTTAAAGGGTATATGTATCTTTATGCAATTTTATACTGTTTCAGTATCCACTCATTGAGTTTTCTCCAAACTCACCCCTCTACAGTTTCTAGTGTATGCAGGACTTTTTCTTAGTGAGAATCATTAGGGTTTTCGCGAAGAGTATTGGAGTTTTAGAGTTTCCTCATAACCAACTAGAGATTACATTTTTTATGGTCTATCATTTTGTGTATGGGAGCTCAACACTCGATGGTGTATATATAGATATCTATGTTGCTTGTAGGTTCTTTGTATATTCTTGTATATGTATGGATCTATATTTGTATTCTTTTGATATATGAGTATATGATAATGATGGGCATGGAGCCCTTGTTTTATGACCTTGCATTGCATACATATTATTTGCATTATAGGTTGTCGGTCAAGTCTGTCTGAGGCTTGTAGGGGTGGGACATCCCTACCTCCATGTCATCACGATCCCGAATACCGAGGTGTGACACCGAACCCGCCCAGAAATAGGATTGCATGTGCATAGCATCCTCCCCTGAATGTCTATCACACAAGCGTCATGTTTTTCTTTATTCTGGTACATGTAGTGATTCAAGCTTCGTGCATATGACACACTCGTCTTCTTCCTCCAACGAATCAAATCCGACCCGATTTCCTGTAATCCGAATTTTCATGACTCAGTTTATACCCAAATGTAAAATCACTATTTTTAGTCTAAATTAAGTGATTTCAAAGCGTAAATATGAGTTTTAACATGCTCTAAAGTCGATTTTAAGTTTTATTTATTCAAAATTTGCTTGAAAATTAGATCAAATCCGAAAAATACAATTTAGTTTTAAAACTTAACTATCGCTAGTGAAAAATAAAATTCCAGCCAAATTCTAACATCCCATGAGTCAAGAATTATCCTAAATCATTCAACATACTATAAAATCGTTCATCAATTTTGAGTAAAACATATGAAATCTAAAATAGTCAAATCGGATCAACTACAAAAATAGTAAAATTGTAACTCAAAGCTCTTTCTACATACAAAGAATTAGAGTAAGTATTTTACATCAATTTGTAGCAGTTAACTAGAGGAAAAGCCCTCATTTTTTAACAAGATATAAAAATAAAATTAACATAAAATATTGACAAGAATGAATACAACCATATAAACAAAAGGCCTATCCAAATAATTTATTTTGATTATAAATCATATATGCACTAGTACTTGTACCAACTATTATATGAAAATTGAATATAAAGATTTAAACGAGATCTGTACTTATTTGTGCTATGAACGCTTTGTTCTAGAATTAAGTCTTCTTCTCTATTCTCTATATATGTATCAGCCTTTTCAATGGAATAAAGACATTTTAGGTTCTATGTACTCTTTATGATCTTCATATAGAATTAGTGAGGGAATCTAGTGCCTATTTGGCATAGTTTTTTTAATACTTTTCAATCTCTTTTTGTTAAAAGCTATGTCAAATAAATAAAAATAAAATGACTTTTTTATTTATATTTAATTATAAAAAAGAACTTTTTAAAAAGTTGGGAAAGAAGAGTTTTCTCTTCTCTTCTTATTAAATATATAGATAATATTTATTTTATTTCAAAAATATCATGCATAACTCCTTTTTTAAATATTTTGGTTTAATCAAATCAGATATCTTTTATGATAATTTTAATAAATAAAAAACTCATTTCAATTATTATGTCTAACAATTTCATAGAAAAATCTTCTCTTAATTTTAAAATCTTCTTTTTAAAAAAAAACACAAATCAACTTTTAAATCCTTAAAAAACTATTCAAACATGCTCTTAGTCCACTTTAATTAGTTTTATTAGATCTTTTTACCAAAATCTTTAGTACAATCCGCTAACTTATACTAACTATTTCATTAATCTATTAAAAAGGGCAAACTTAATTTATCTTAAATCATATGTATTAAATCCGTATATTCAATGATTATTTTATTAATTCGGTTTAATAAAATTATAAATAATATAATTAATATAAACCCATCAATATTTAATAAACAGTACATAAAATGATATCAATTTAAGCTAAGAATAGGTGCCTCTTGCCCGTGGTAAGCAAAGGAACAGCCAGTTTTTCCATGCCTTGTCAACCATTACGAGCCAGATCAGCTTCCTTCAACTCCAAAACTTTCTGCTCCAAAAATAAGGGCCCGTTCTCGTTGGTTCGAATACATAGATTTTATAACACTAATTTTATTAAACTGTTGATTGCCAAAATCATTCAATCAATTTAAGAAAATTACATTCTATTCCAATCTAATCATGATCATATAGTATGTACCAATTTCATATTATGATTTATGCAGATGGACTAAATTTATATATTTTGTATTGAAAATATATAATTCATTGTAATTTTTTCAATTTATATTCAATTGAATAATTATTTGAATATATTGGTGGTGTTGCCCGCCTCAAAATTAAAAGAGTTTTGTAGACTGTAATTGATATGAAATGTAACGTGTACTATTTCTGCCGCTGATATTTTCCTTCCCTTATTTCTTTTCCATAGTGACAATTGTTTAGTTTTGTAATTATCTAACCTGTATATAATTATTGGACATCTTCACTGCATACAAAGAAACTAGTAGACATCATGGGTTAGGGACCGAATGTATAAAACCTTAGAAACTTCCTAAAATTGAATAAAGCGTTTCAAGCTAACATATAATCAATCATACACATCAATGGAAAATCCACATAAAAGTTTTCTAGATGTCCAAATAAAAAAGAATCCTTGAGGTATGAATCAGCATTCTTTTCTCACACTATTTCTCTGCTTTCTCTTGCAGTCATACCTTCATGACTGGTCACATAACAGACTAGAGTATAACAAAATCATTACTCATATTAAGGGTGATGTCCAACAGCTCTGCCGCAAACAAGAACATTAGAAGGAATGTCGTATTCATTAGCAAGGCTGTGGACTGCATTCCAGACCTTGAGATAAAATTGTTGCCCAAGATAATGCCTGTCCCATATTGCAGACCTCATGTTCCACATACCTTGGTTGTCCAAAGAGACCAATATCGCAGTCCAAGATTCTGGATACACCTTCACGAAAATGCATGTGCATGAGGAAAAAATTTTGAGATATAACTTAGAAGAATGTATAGATGGGCAATCAATATTCAGTTATTATAGTCATAATGAAATTTATAAAGTTTCCTAACTTAATTGTGCGTATGTGAGATGTTGATTGACATGGCAGAAATCATTTTAAACAGAATGCACATGGATTATCAATTTTTCCTTGGTCAAAAGTGTGTAGTTACAAGTAATTTGTATAAAATTGCTCTAAACAGTCAAATCCCAGCAAAGAAAGAAAGAAAATGCAAGCGTGAATCATTATTCTCAACAAAAGTTCAAAGGACAATCAGAAGAATTTGATATAGTGTGGATAATTTTTCCAGCTTTATGAATATGACATTTGGGATTTGTCTAATAAACCTTCTAATAACAATAGCAACATTCTGAGCAAATATGACAGTAGGTCTATAGTGGCGACAGGCATGTAAGGAGTAGCAAGTGTGCACCAGATAAGATCAAGGAAAATAAAATGAATTAAACCTTAGTTTAAGATACCTGAGCAGTGTGCCTGGTTAAAGTGTCAACCAGATTGTAGGTTTTTCTCTTTTCTGCTGCCCACTGTCCATAACCATAACTGCATATGGTGCAAAATGAATGGTTAGAAGCTACCTAACTCACAAGCAGCAAACAAGAAAATAAATATGTTGACTTACCCAACAACCCAGAAATCATAACCATCAAGATGCCAGGATTGCACGGTCTTCTCATTGTTTTGAAAGACAACTTCAATATACTCATGGAGGTTGACTTGCATAACTGAGGTGGCAACTGTTGAAGGACCAGAACCAGAAGGAACGCTTTGAATGGAATTCACACTGAAAATTCCTGGGATGTTAAAGTAATCTGCAAGCTTCAGTGGGGTATCAGAATTTACATAGGAGACACTGTTAACGGCATAACGCAGTTTTCCATTTATCAAAGGTGCTGAGTTGGCCAAAACAATTGTCCTGGTTGGGGTTATCTTTCCATAGTGGAATGAGCCCTGAGGATTGGGTCTGGCAGCATTTGCTGTCAAATTCCACCTGCAAGAAAAGTTGAAACGATTAAAATACATTATTCACCAAAGTTAATGTCCAACAACTCTTTTTAGGCCAATTTTATTATGTAGATAATGATATCAATTGAGGTATATACACCCATGAGACGCTTTCCGTAAATTAATGGATTATAACTATACCATAAGGATTGTGATGTGAAAAAGGAAAATCCTTCTTGAATTATTGATCTTAAGAGGGAAAAAATTGCAGAATGTAATATGTCTGTGTGCTGGTGCGAGGATAGGAAAGCAAGCATCTTCTTCTAAGAAACCTCTAGTTTTCTGAAGTAAATAATACCTGAAAGTTCTTGCTTGCTTCATAGACCAGTGAATTTCGTATGTAGGTCCAACCGGTAAGGGTCCCGAGGATGGAGTCTGGGAGTTTGTATAGTGCAATACTGCAGTAGCTGTAAGAACATTCTTAGTAAACCGTGTTGATGCGACAATATAGTAGTCCTTTGGAGGCTGATTTAAGGTTACTAAGACAGCTAATGATTGACCCACATGTACGTCAAGTGAGTCATATGTGTTCTGAATTGTGTGAGATCCTTCAACCTCAACTAGCTTCATTGTGTGGCCTTGAATCCTGAAGTTGAAAGAGGTCGATAAGCCCACATTTGAGATCCTGAACATGTATGTTTTACCTGAAAGCATAAGAAATGAAAAATTGTCGGTAACTGAGTAAGAGATATATTAAAGAAAGATTTTTTCAAGGAATCAGAAAAACATATAGTTAGAAGTTATAGATCACCTTGATCACCACTGAAGGTACTATGAGCCTGGCCATTGATGAGGACTCCATCTGGAAATGGAAGAGATTTCCCTGAGTCCAAAATTTGTTGTAAAGCCTGTAGTCATCAAGACAATAATGATGAATGGTGGGAACATTGCAGAGACTTAAGCAGAAGCTTGGGAGTCCATATAAAATTAATGCAAGCAAAGTCAAATTAAGCTATATAATAGTGTTTCCAGCATTACATAGAAGGTCACGAACCACTTAGCAAAGGCACATATATGAGCCATATAATATAATCAAAATTGGCACAAATTTCAACAAAACCATTATTAATAGTTTTGATATTGCAAGAGGAGAAAAGAAACACATGTAAGTAGCCTCTCATAAAGTTTCCAAGTTTTCATCTATATGCAGCTACTTCTCCACTTCCTAAAATTCTCTCCACAAAAATAAGGCAAATAAAGAATGCTCTGTTTGACAGTATCTTCATTTAAGGATTACAAGCATCGGGGTTAAATGACTAGCAGAAGCGTCACATGTAAAACATAATTCAGAATGAAAGACAAGCAATGCGCAGCTGATAATTGGCTCAAAAGCAAATACGAGGCACTAGTCAGCAAGAAAGCGGTTGAATTTCTAATACATTATACCATTGTTTTGGAGTTTACAAGAATGCTATTGTAAAGATTGTAACTTGCATAAGTGGCATTGTGAATGTAGTATTGAGAACCTGCAGTTTAACAATATTATGTATATTTTGTGTTTCTATCTCCACAAAAATAAAGTGCTGCCGGTGAGAATTTAGATGAGAAAAAATAGCAAAATTAAACCTTTTGAGAGTAGAGAATAAATAATATATAGCTGACCTTATGGGTCGTCTTATACCAGTCACCGATCAGTAAAGTGAAATCTCCATCCTGGACTGGGTAAGGGATGGGGATCCTAGGTCTGGCATAGACATTGAGTCCTCCATATCCTCCAGCTGCTCTGTGCATTAAAGTTGATGGGAAGTATGTGTAAGACCCAATCTGATCCTTTGTTTGAAACTTGTAGGTGAAGTTTGAGTTTGGAGGAATGGGGCAATTGGTCCCCAGAACGCCGTCTTGCCACGAGTTCTTTCTTTGTTTAATTCCATTCCTGTTTGTGACATAGCAAGCTCTTATTAAGCAATGTCATATCGCCAGATGACAAAATCAAATAGCTGAATAGCAGAAAAAGCATATGGTATATGCCAAGTGGAATTAGTAACAAGGTCAATCACTTTTCACAGAACATCGCATCTTTCCTCAAAAAAATCTTCTTCAGTTTGCAAAGGAATTTAACCAAATCACAGCAATTAAACATGGAAGGTCGGATTATCATTGATTCAAATGAAAAGGAATAAACACCTCCAGTCAACTATTATTGTTGCAACCATTTACTTCAAAATGAAAAGCTACGAAAGATTGTGCTCAAGTATGCAGCATGGGGAGAGAGAACTATCATCCAAGAACAAATGTAAAATCAAATATTCAGAACAGTAGCTACAGAAACACAACTCACCATGTCAAGAGAAAAGGCTCGTCTAGTTTGTTAATGAGGTTGAGAATGATATTATCATTGGTCACCACATCCAATCTAGGCCCAGGAAACTGACCATTGATAAGAATCACCTGCAAAAGAAAAACAAACATCAAAGCTTTCACAAACCCACAAACACAAAATCCGAAGATTTACACATTTTAGGAATAATCACTGAAACCAACCCTTTGGGGAACACCAAGTGGAGACAAAGTGCCATAAGTAACAGTCCAAGTGTAGTAACGATATGGGTTATCAGCTTTCACTGAAGCAACACTCAAAACAGCCAAAACTCCACAAATCAGTGGTAGCAAGACTGTTCTCGCCATTGTAGCTGCAAAATGTCACACAAAGAGAACACCTACAACTGTTAAACGTAAACAAAAACGAGATCTCACTAGTCTCTCTCATTACTTCAAAATAGAAATGTCAAGAAAAAGAACATACCAAAGTCGCGTTTCAAATAGAATCTATGCTTTGGGGTCGCAATCTAACCAAGTAGTGGATTAGTTTTATAGGTATAATGGGGGACAAAGCAGGCTTACACTACACCAGTAAAATTATCTTCCTTTCAGCTTCAGGACTTGTTTAACTTATAATATTATATTTTTAAGGTTGTCTTTTTGCTAATATTCGGCGCAATTGACGCGCTTCCGCGTTTTGATAATTGCTTATTTGCTTTAAGTGCAAGTTTTGCTTCGCTTTTTAATAAAAGCTGATACTGTATAGTAGGGTAGAATCGAACGAAATCGAGTCAAGCAGTTGAGTTATTTGAATTCAATTAAGTTTTTATTTTTTATTATCGATTTAATTTGACTTAGTATACTCGAATTTGAATAGATTAAATTTAAATATTTATTTATAAATTATTATTATAAAATTTAAAATTTATTTAATTTAATTTTTATTATATATTCAATTAAATTTATAAATATAATAATTTAAATATTATTATATTAAACTCGATTCAAATAATTATTTAAATTATTTAAATTTAATTTCAATTCAATTATTATTGAATCGAATTTAAGTATCTATCAAATTAAATTTGAGTAATTTATAAATAACTTAATAATGTACATTCTAATATAAAATACTGTAAAATATGAAGTAAAAAATATCTATCAAATTAAATTCGAGTAATTTACTAATAACTTGATTCATGTACATCCCAATATAAAACACTGTAAAGTATGAAGTAAATCAAAGCCCAGTAATCCTGCCATGAATTACCCTTTTTTATTTTTCATTTTTCTTTTTTTGACTAGTAATGTCCACCCTTCTTTATCTCTTAACAGAGTCCAAAAATCCTTCTATATTTGTTTTGATATTAAATTCCTTGACATTTCATTTTGAATAAAAATCAAATTCAAGATTTTTTTTTATTTTACTTTTAAAAATTTCATCACTTCAGCAGTTTACTAGGATTATATTAGAATACATGGCAGTTTAGCAAGAACAGTATTCTATACTATTTAAACTTTGTGATTCTTGTTATGAGAGGTGGGGATATCAATTATTAGGTAAGAGTGAAATTAATAAATAATTTTTTCAATGCATTGAATATGTCAGTAACCCAATACTGCAATACCAATGGACATGGTGCTGGTGGTCTCATTCAATTTTATTTTTAGAGAATTCTTTAAAGCTTTGGAAATGGTCGGCAGCCTGGAAATGATTCATACCGTCAAAAACATTAATTGTAAAAATTCAAAAAAATAAAAAAAATTAATTAAAAAAGTAAACCGTTTGATCTGATAATTCCTAATCACTTACTAAACAAGAAAAATTAAAGAGTTGATTATGGGTTGGAACCTTTTTTTCTTTCATTTGTGGTGCAAATATGGAATCTATAAATCAGGATCAAATAATTCACCCAACAGAATTCTTGTGTGATTCATTATTTGAAAATGAATGCAAAATACAAAGTATATATATTTGATAGCTACAAAATATAAATAATTTTTGTTTTTTAATGAGTGAATAACAACTGTTGGAATTTGTTTATGTGATTATAATGTTGAGATAATTTATAATTTAGTTATAAATACAAAAATGAAAATTTTAAAAATAATCTATTCTCATAAAAATAATAAGAATGTAAATTTAAAGAGTTAAACAATAAGTATTTACAAAAATAAAAGTAATATTTCTAATAGAAAACTTTGTTTAGAAAGATAATAAAAATTAAAAAAAAAAGTGATAAATTGATGTTTATCAAGTGTTTTACAGTCTGTACTTTGATATTTTGTTTTAATATTAAAATGATAATTAGTAAAATATGATAATTAGAATGCGAATTATTATACAAATGGATAAGAGTTTAGATGCATACTTTATTGCATTTCTCACAACTATCAATATTCATTACCCTTGGTCACTACATTTTCGGAAAATGCCTTAATTTACCCTTGGTAAAAAATCATACATAATTAGTCATCTTCAACTTCAATTAAGGGTCAAAGACAGAATCCATTAAGAATCTAACCTGCCCGTTAATGAAACTACCCTTAATTGCTCAAAATTGAAGTACAACATGTATTGAGCATATATATAATAATCCCATGTAAAACACAAAAACAACCATTTTCTACCAATTATGCTCTTCTATTATGTCCCTTATTTCAACACCCATTAACAAATAAAACGTAAGATCAACGAATTTTTTTTTATATACTAATTTTTTAAACCATTTAAACAAAACTGTTTGGAATGATTAACTATGCTTCTTATAATAAACTATTAGTATTGAGATTTAAAATCATTATCTCATCATCAGCAAATGGAATAGAGTTGCAAATGGAATGTGTTGGAGGATTTTACCGCGGTCCAGCCCATAGGCTCAGATCCACATACAGTCCAGTCGCCCAAGGCCTAGCAAGCATTTGGATCCAGCATGCTTCATCACACGGCACCGTTTTGAGAAGACTGTCGGGACAACAGCAAGGCCGAA
>JAVXUL010000020.1:4414381-4426008 GCA_035590515.1 Trichilia minutiflora
ATACGACACTTGGACTCACCAGACTATACTATAACAAGACTACCTATACTTGGGTACATAATCTAATTGAGATCACACATATAAGTGAAAATTTTGATTTTATTCAATTATTACTCCTATATTTGTCATAATTAATATTTGTGAATATTTTTATGCCATATTTATAAATTTGTCCTAAATTTTAGTTGATTTCAAATGATATTATGGGAACTAATTTGTATAGATTGTTAAACTATATTTAAAAATATTATTTGATGTAAAATAAGATACTAAATTATTATTATTATTTTAAACTTTATTTACAAGTCAAAGATAGACCAGCCTAGAGATGGTAAATGGGTCGGGTCGGGTTGGGTCGGTCATAAATAGTAAAAGCTGGGCCGGGTCGAGAGATTAGGCCTGCGGACCAGGCTCGGTACGAGCCCGTGGAGGGCCTGGTCCGGCACGAGCCCGTGATGGACCGTACCAAGCCCAGCCCGATTATTAAAATAATAATAAATATTATTAAAATAATAAAAATATATTATTAAATTAATATTTTGACCCGCATGGCACGATAAGGCCCGCGGGCACGGCACGGCACGACCCTTTTGGGCCGTGCTTTATGGGCCATACCGAGCCTTCAATTTTTTTATCGATTCTGCCTGAGTCGACACGTTAGCCCGTAAAAACCTTATTTTTATGGATCGACCCGACCCGTTTACCGTCTCTAGACCAGCCCCATCTAAATCCAAAACTATTATGAATAGATTCGATCTGAACCCAATTCTAAACAACAGTATCCCCTTCCAATGGGCTCAGATGGGCCTGGGTTTTTCCCATCCCTACCTATAACAGCTACAAATTATGAAGAATATTATTAATACAATAATATTATCTGCACAAATTTTAACTATTTTTAATCCATTCAAAAAATTTTCTGTCATGTACAATGTAACTATTTTTTTTTTTTTAAATAGAATATTTTGATCTTTTACACGTATATGCTAAAAGAGATAATATAATGGAGCTTATTTCCCCATAGCAAACAAACTTTAATACTATAATATTATTTTTTTAGTGTAATATTTATAATATTATTAGTTAAATTAAATTTTTTTAAATATTATTATTATTATTATTATTATTAGTGTCAATTTAATTATAAAAAAAAAATTGAAATCAACAAAACGTTGTGTAAAATTTCTTGTCTATAAAAAAATTAACAGGTTTTGTTAAGAAACTTTTGAACATAGACTATAAAAGTGAAGAAAGAATTGACTGGTAAATAAATACTTACCTAGAATTTTCTCAAACTCTTTAGGTATTATCAAAAACTAATTAATTTTTTTTTTAATTTCAGGTTGATTTTTAATTAGTCTTATTTTTAAAATAAAAATCTCAATTAAGAGGAAGTTAACAGCTAATCAAATTAAAAGGAAAAATTCCACGGAACTGAATCTCAAAAACGAACATAGTTTTGTCTTTACCACTTGCAAAAATTACAAATATTAACCCATTTCCTGCTAACTTTGGACTTTGCTCGTAGAAGCGTATATAAAATAAAATGTCTAAAATTAATATTTTATTATTTTCTATCATCGTTATATTATTTCTTTTAATAAAATTTAAACCATTAGAAAGTTTGAGGGGTAATAAAAAGCTCATGTCATGTGTATATTTTTTTTAACAAAGTCTTAGTTAAAATAAATTTCAAAGAAGGTTTTTAAAAAATAAAGGGATCATTTTGATAATTATCCTGATGTGATGAAGTCAAGTAAACGTCAACTGATCATTTTGGACGAAGTTTCCTTCGCTGGTTTTCTTTATTGAGGATTGAGGAAATCCAATACAAAGAAGCAAATAGGAATGACGATGGCACCATCAAAGGAGGTTAATGGTTATGACCTACTTGTAAAGTGCGCATGTCAGTCAATAGATTCTTGCGTTTTCTTTAAGCATATAGGAAGTGATGAAGTTACTTGGATACTTCTCAAGCATAAATGATTAATTGCTTGCAGTTTCTCAATGAAAAGAAAATGGTTAGGAATACATGGTTCGAGTTTAGATTTTTATAGTTTCTGGCCAAACTCAGGTTGAAAATCCATTAATTTATTGAGCTTTTCATCTGAGAAGTGATGGATCTTGTTGGAGGAGCTTGTCTTGGAGCAATGATGGGAGAACTTCTAAAAGCGGTTTTAGAGATAAAAGACGAAGCAGCAATGTTCAAGGGCCGGTTGATGCAACTAGCATCCACTTTAGAAGATCTAACTCCGACTGTCGAGGAAATACAGAAATTCAACAAAGAACTGGATCGAGAACGTGAAACAAAAAATTTGATTGATAAATTGGAGAAAGGCAAGAAGCTTGTGCGCAAATGCTCTAAACTGAAGTGGTATTCCTTGAAAAGATGCCATTATTCTACAAAGATCTTGCAATTGGATAGGTCAATCAGCATATATTTTCAGACTGTTGTACAAGCTGAACAGTTGAGAGACAATAGAGAGACTCTAGTGTGCGTAAAACAAACGCATTCGATGGTGAGGAGATTGAGTGGTAACGAAAATATTGCTGGGGTGTTTAATCTGGTAGATATTGAAGCCTGCTCGGTGCCTGATCCTCCAAAAGATACCCCTGGATTGGATGTTCCTTTGCAGGAGTTAAAAATGGATTTGTTTAAGAACGGAAATCAAGTTATTGTGATCTCAGCTCCTGGAGGATATGGAAAGAGTACATTGGTTAAAAAACTGTGCAAAAATAATGAAGTTCAAGGTATCAATTTATGTTACTTGCTCTTTTTATTTATGCACGAATTGGGTTTTTAAATTTGAACTCCGGCATGGTTTATGATCTCGCAAGCCGCTCATTAAGTTTTTTATCTGGTAAGTTAGGGATTTCTAAATGTTGAGTGGATTTTAATTCTTAGGAAAGCATCAAAAAACGACGAGTAAATGAGATATTGCTGGATAATTATTTGTTTTCGTTAGTGATTGTGTTGAATTGAGTTGCATCGCTTTTATATAAAAGATTGCAGGTTTAGGTCAATTGCTGGATGACTGACAACAGGTCCCTGTCTGCTGTCCCAAAAACTTTATTCTTCTAAGAGTAAGAGGAATGTTGTTGGTGCATTACAGCATCCCATCCAGTGGAATTTCTTTGTTAGGATAGAAGTCTGCTCTCCTAATTCTGGCTTTTGTTTGTGCCACAATTTGGTTAAGAGTAGTCAGATACATGAATTTGCCATTATGCAAAAATTGCTTTGTGCAAAAATGATATTGGATTTTCTCAGACTTCCAGCAGCCGCTTTCTCACATAGTATTTGAACAGGAAATTTCAAAGACAACATTTTCTATGTGATCGTCTCTAAAACGCCCAATGTGAAGGTCATCGTACAGAAAATATTCCAACATAAGGGTCTCCCTGTACCTGAGTTCCAAACAGATGAAGATGCAATAAATTGCTTGGAACGATTGCTGAAGAAAATAGTACCAGAGCCTATATTGTTGATCCTTGATGATGTCTGGTCTGGGTCAGAATCCCTGTTGCAGAAATTCGAGTTCGAATTACCCAACTACAAGATTTTGGTGACTTCAAGATCTGTATTTCCACAATATGGTCCTGGACATAAATTGAAACCATTAAATGATGAAGCAGCCATGACTCTTCTTCTTTCTTCGGCAAACTCACCAAATGGACCTTCATACATTCCAGAAGGAAATCTTGTCAAGAAGGTGCTATGTCAATCTGCAGTTACAAAAACAGATGCTAATTTTCTTTCTTTTTTTTTTTTCCTTTATAGATACAAAAATGCATATGCCTATATTCTCCTTTTCCTACCAAATCACTCTTTGCCCATTTATTAACACGTAGTTAAATAAAAATAAACTTACAAAACTATTGCATTCTCTTTCAAGTCTTTTGAATTGCCCAAAAGCATAGTTGTATCTAATTTCATCCAATTGCAGATCCTGAAAGCCTGTAAGGGATCTCCTTTGGCACTTACAGTGGTTGGTAGATCGTTATGTGGGTATCCAGCAGAAATATGGCAAACAAGGGTGGAGAAATGGGCCCGAGGTGTATCTATCTTTAATTCCAACACTGATATGCTTGATTGTCTTAAAAGTAGCTTGGATGCCTTAAATGATGAGGCCAAGGAGTGTTATATGGACCTATGTTCATTTCCTGAGGACCAAAGGATTCCTACCAATGTACTTATTGACATGTGGATGGAATTGTATGAATTAGATGAAGATGGTCTATTTGCCATTGACAACCTCCATGAACTATCCAACAGAAATCTGGTTAATCTGGTGGTCACAAGGTATGGTGGATTTATATAATATAATTGCGATATAGTCAAGTTCTTTCTCTAGTGTTTTCTTAGTGTTGGGAAGAAACTAGGTACGTTAAACAAACCGCAATGGGTAGGGATTTAAACTTCTTTTACAGATGACTGAGGGGAAAATTGGTGTACAAATTCCCTAATTGATTCTAACAGGCAATTTGGATTTTTTCCTTTATAACTTCTCTCAGCAATGAATTTATGTCTATTCACCAGGGCCAGTAACGATGGTTATTACAGTGATCACTTTGTCATGCAACACGATCTTCTCAGAGATATGACTATCAACCAGAGCCAATTGGAGCCCATAGAATGCAGGAAACGATTAATTATAGAAATAAGTGGAAACAAGTTTCCCCGATGGTGGAAGGAACAAAAGCAGCATCCCAATAATGCCCGTCTCTTGTCACTAACAACAGGTTGTTATCAATTTTTGTCATGCACCCCCCTATGATGTTAAGAAAATTTACTGTTTTCCCTTTTTCAGCCCACCATTCATCTCATGCTATATACTCTTCATTTGCAGATGAAACATTCTCATCAAAGTGGCATGATATGCAAGGACCTGAGGTTGAGGTTGTAGTTCTGAACATTCGAGCACAGAAATACGCCTTGCCAGATTTCATGGAGAAGATGGATAAACTGAGGGTCTTGATAGTCACAAATTACGGATTCTTCCCCACTGAATTAATTAATGTTCCACTACTTGGTTCTTTATCCAATTTAAAGAGAATTAGATTGGAGCATGTTTCAATTCCTTGTTTCGGCACGAACTTGGTAGACATGAAGAATCTGCAAAAAATATCCCTGGTTATGTGCAATGTTTATCAGGCTTTTCAGAATTTTAACAACCAGCTTTTGGATGCATTTCCAAATCTATTGGAGATCAACATTGACTATTGCAATGATCTTGTAGAATTGCCCGACAGGTTGTGTGATATTGTCTCCATAAAGAAGCTCAGCATCACCAACTGCCATAAGCTGTCCTCACTGCCTGAAGGGATTGGTAAGCTGGTGAATTTAGAAGTGTTAACACTTGCTTCATGCATTTATCTGCCAGCATTGCCGGGCACGATTGGAAATCTATCTAGTTTGTACCACCTAGATATATCGGAATGTCTAAGAATCAAAGAATTACCTGAACAACTTGGTGAGTTACGCAGTTTAAAGAGACTCTGCATGAAAGGGTGTTCTTCTTGTGAGTTACCCGCATCCATTGTGAATCTTGAGAATTTGGAGGTTGTAAAATGCGATGAAGAGACGGCCTATCTATGGGAACCTTTTCGTTTCTGTTACAAAAATCTAAAGATAGAATTGCTCCAAGAAGACGTCAACTTAAATTGGCTTCACAATCCTCATTTCTGAGCCAATTTTTTCTTCTCAGAGAATATTTTGCACCATTAATTTATAATTACTTTAGAATGTATTTTCACCGTTACAGAGTGGAATTGAGAAGTGTAATGCGCACAGAAAATTGAAGGAAATATTTCCTATGTGAAGTTTAACGTGTCTGTTCTGTATTTGGTGCGATTGTTTCAAGCGATCGTATAGATATTTCCTACCAGTCATTAAGGATCAGTTTGAATGATATTCTGCTTATTTCTTGTGTCTGGGTTCTCTCATTTGGTTAAAGAAACTTCTATTTGGCCTATGTTTAGGATTGAGGTGCGAATAATTTTGAACTACAATTGTTGTTCCATAAAATTGTTACAGGTCAAAATTCTACCAAAAAAACAAGGAACTGATTTTCACGAAAAATTAGGGCTTACCAAATATTTTTAAATGAATTACTTTCAAGGTTAATTAAAAAAACACGATACTACTAAAATATCCTACTTGGATTTGACCTCGAGCTTGAGATTTCTATGAAAAGACAGCCTCCAACGTTGGACAATGGTACCTATGAATTGCAAATATATGGAAACTGCTGACTTATACTTCCAGTAAGAGTATGTCAAATTACCCTGGAAAGTAATGATGGTTCCATATAAAATTTAGAAAATAGCTGCAATCAGCGAGTACCATCGACTTAAAATTCTGTGATCATGAAGACAATAATGAAAAGAAGCAAGTATTATAAAGTTCTAGAGAGAGAAGATCATAAGAACAACCTTGATGACAGCTGTTTTACATACTGATACAATATAAAACAAATCAGACAACAAAAAGTATAATGACAATGCAAAAATTATAATTTAAGAGTTGGCCAAAAGGATGGGGAATGTTAACTGCCATCACGCAAAGGTATAAAAAGCTTCAGGTTATATAAACATGACAGACACCCAGGGTCTCATCCTTACGCTAAATGATGCAAATAATTCCCGTAGCACAACCATCACCATCCTACCACATATCATCTTTAACTAGATATGACATATTTCTATAGGTCCATAACAGCTATATTAATGAAGAAGCTTCCTTCAATAATTTCACAATGTCATCACAAGGCATATATTATCTCTCCGCTACTGTCAATGTCAAGCTTAGATTAAGAATCCAATTCCTCCATGTCATCATCCATATTGAGGTTGTCTGTTATATAATGGTTGAGTCCGAGAGACCCAACTGCTGGGATGGAGGCCTCAGCGATTAGCTGCATAATTACATCAGTACTCTGCGTGGGTTGATCTTGCTCTTCATACTGGTTATCCATTGTCTTCTCATCCATTAGGTCCGCTGGAAGATTCTTCAAAAACCATTGACTTCTCATAATTTCAGGAATGCTAATTCTCAGCACATCAAATATCCAAAAGTACAGAAACTGTAAGTAAGAATGACACTTTTTAAGTGATATCAAACACAAAAAAATGTATGTTGTATATACCTATATTTTACAAGAACTTAAATTCATTTCTTACAAATTTTTTTTCCCAAATTCCATAACTACAGTCATTCAACATAGATGCTAAACTATTAAATGATATCAACCACAAAAACAAAAGATAAGTTTGTTACTAAAACCTATATTTTTACAAGCACTTAAAAAATCCATTTATTATAATTTTTTTCCTAATTACATAACTGCAGCTATTATTATTTTAAAAAAAGAAAGAAAATGGACAATTCAATTATCTACAAAACAAATTTGGAGTCTTGGGCAGCAAAAATACACACCGCTGCAGGATCAGCAACAAAAATTCTTGAAATCAAATCACTGGATTCTTGAGATATTTGCATAGTGTCTGGTACAGAATATTAGACACCCAGAATTCTCTGCATGGAGAAAATGAAGAACATCCCTTGAGTCAAAACTTTTTATAGAAAGAATAAAAGGACATGATGTGAGAACAAGGATCAATGTATACTTGTATTGTCTTTCTGAAGTCCTTTGGCTTATCAGGATCCTCAAAAGGATATGCCCCCACCGGCATCACATATAAGGTGACACTGCATGACCAGACATCTGCTCTGTATTGTGACACAAAAGAAAGTAGCAGATTTTATATGGTCAAATTATAAAATCAATAAGTATACCAATCCAAGTATGTATTTTTCTCAAAAAGAATAGGGAAAAAAGTGTTATAAAACCAGAAGCAATATTTTCTTAAATATAGTATGCTATAAATACCATTGAACTAGCTCGAAATTATTTATTGCTCACCAACTTACAACAATTTGTTTTGAACATGTGATTCATGTCACTTGAGAAAAATACAGCCTGCATCCCATTGCAACCTCACAAAGCAGGAAAAGAATTTCGCATCACCTTAAAACTCATAACTAGAAAACAGTATGCCAGGGAAATGCTGCATCAAATATCTTGGTCCAATAAATGAATTGTTTTCATGGATGATGTTTTTCTGTATATTATTGAAAGAGTTATAGTTCCATTACAAGAAGTTGGCAACAAACTCATTTGAGTTATTCTGAAAAAGGTACCTTGCCATCATACTCTTGCCTCAGCAATACTTCTGGAGCAATGTATGCAGGAGTTCCAACAGTTGATTTTGGTTCCGAATGAAGCACCGAAGACTCTGAAAACAACCAATAACAAGGCACAAAATTATAAATGATTATTAGATGGCCCACCGAACATGAATGTAAATCAGTCAAAGATTGATACAAGGATAGTCACTATATTCTATGAACAGGGAACAAAAGACTGCAATCCCATCAATACACAAAAGAAAACAGTTCAACAAACCATCACCCCCAACCCCAACGAAAGAAAAGTAGCATAATAAAATAACATATTAGAGAAAGTTAAGCAAGGGAACATATAAGAACATAAAAAATGGAGTTGTTGTCACATACTTCTATGCAATGCCTAGCTAGAGTGTAATACTGTTTCTTCAGCATTATATAAGCAGCGAATTAACATCAGTGACATCTGAAAGGGGAAAGACAAGCACCTTGGAGTACCCAAAATCACAAATCTTTAACCGACTGGGCCTCCATCCAACAAAGTATTTTCCAACTTCTAGTCTTGGTGGCATACTTGCTACATCCAGAAAAACCACAAGACCATTTATGGCCAAGGATATGGAAGTGATAAATTTTTGAATGAAGCGACCACAGAAAAACTGTGAGCACAAGAGGAGGTTTACCATTGCACGACAATAGCTGACTCCAGATATAAGTTGCTGAAAGAAGAAGCGAGCCTGCACCAGCAACCAGAGTAAGGAAGTCAAGCCAAAAGCAAATAAAAGGAGAAAGAAGGATGCAAAATATAGGAATAGGAACCTCATTTTCGCTGAAACGTCCAGCATTACATAGTCGTTCAAAGAGCTCTCCACCAGATGCATACTCCACTACAATAGCCAAATGTGTAGGTGTCAAAATAACCCATAGGCGGATTGACAAATCACTATATAGTACCAAAAAATTAAGGCATTATCTTCATTGAAGGTGACATAGTATTCCAAAAGAATGGTCAAGGAACAAACCAACCTCTTTAAACCGGACAATATTAGGATGCCTCAATGACCTATGATTAATTATTTCTGTTAGAACATTCTCGTCTATCTGCAAGACACAACACCAAAATAAGAAGTCAGCAAAATTTGTATCATTCTTGATTAAAAATATATGTGCAAAAATTTGATTAGTAT
This sequence comes from Trichilia minutiflora, assembly GCA_035590515.1. NCBI lineage: Eukaryota > Viridiplantae > Streptophyta > Magnoliopsida > Sapindales > Meliaceae > Trichilia > Trichilia minutiflora. The sequence goes on from JAVXUL010000020.1 coordinate 4,423,754, forward strand.
TCACTAAAATTCTGTTTTTTTACCTTTGTAAACTGAATTGGGTAAGAAATTAGCACCACATTGAACCAGCCCATTCCAAATCCGTTGTTTGAATCCAGTAAATATGATTGGATTTAAATTGAACACCGTAAACCCACCAAATTTCACATAAAAACCTAAATATCGAGTTCCAATTGGTCCAGTCTCAAACTTTCACGTCTTATCAACACTCATTTCACTTTGATGCCAAAGTGTTGCTAGAGACACCCGTGAATTGACAACTTCTTTGATGAGACTATTATCTCTCACATTTTTATATCTGTATCAAGATAATGAAATAGTAACGTCTTCACCCTCTTTGTGTGTGTGTGTGAGACTTGGCAAAAGAAATTTGAACATATCTCCAGAAATCCCAACAAACAATTAAGATTAAACTAGTCTTCACTTCTTGTATCACTAAAAGCATGTATTCAAAAATAAAATTTGTTAATTTTGGTTTTTGATTCTTTGATGTTCATGCATAGGTCTTTCTATCAAAAGAGCCTATTAATACTGACCTAGACATATGATTCTTTCTAGCGTGGACCTTGCAGTGAAAGAACCAGAAAAATATATTCATATTCATCCTAAATGGGACTTATACTATAAATAATATAAGAATGAGTCTATAATGCTACAAGCCTTTTCGTTTCATTTTTCTTTTCTAAGTATTTTATAAATATAAAAATGAATTTTTTCGCTATCCTGATTTCCGCATGATACAAACCCCCGTTGTAACAATCTAAGATGTTTAGGGCTCTACAATATATAATAGTGGGTTTACTTTCTTAGTCGTAAGATAAAAAGAAACCAAGCCACAACTAAATGGCATGTAAATGGTAGGCAGGCTAATGCTCTACACCATACAAACTTTTAATCCGATAAGTTTATTTGCTGAATGGGAACAAAAAAGGAGAAAAAGTTGGAAAGAAATAATATGAAATCACGTCCTTTCCATAAAACTGTAACAATTATAAAACCAAGTGATACATTATGAATTAAATTTTATGACTACATAAGAACACAGAGTTATACATTATGAATTAAATTTTATGACTACATAAGAACACAGAGTGATTTCAGAAAAACAACTGCTCCAAGAAAAATTTTGCCCAAAAAGAAAAATGAAAAAATGAAAAAGAAACACTTAACATATTTTGGTAAGCAACGTCTTGAGCAGATAAATGTATTAACACGCATGGCTAAAAGCAAAAACGCTAAAGTTAAAAGTCCACAAAAACGCCAATAAAATCCATAAATTCATTAAATCATTAAATGCAATGGCAGTAATTTCGGGGAAAAAAACACCTTCCATAAGTAGTAAATATACTATTTAATGAACTCCGAACCACTGTCCTTATCGCCTTTCTCTATATACTTGACAGCTACCAGCTTTTTGGTCATCTTGTCTCTCATGAGACGAGCAAAGACGAAGTTACCGGAACCGATATCTCGGACGAAATCGTACCGTTTACTGTCGTGAATGATCGGCATATCCAGTGCCGGTCCCACCGTCAACGACACCCGTTCAATTTTCTCTGAATTACCAAGTTTGTACTTTCTACAAAAGTCACCACCACATTAGATTACACGACACCGTTTACTTATCGCTTACTTCAGAGAGATATTTTATTGATCCTCGACGAGAGGTTAATATCTATTCCTAGTGAACAGGCCGGACGGGAGAGGCGAGGAGAAAGAGAGAGGTTTTCCCTTGGGAGAGGGAAAAGACGTTGACAGTTGAATAATTAACGTATGCAAGGTAGATGCGACAAAAACCGAGTCGTTTTTTCGATGACGATACGACGACGTTTTTGAGATGATTGCCTTGTCTGTGATATACAATGTGTAGGGTTGTTTAAAAAATCCGGTTTTTTAGGGTACCGGTTCGGATTCGGAATTAGGTACCCAAAAAACAGGATATCGGTTTAATTAGGATCAGGATCAGGTTCAAAAATTTAGATCCGGTTTAATTAGGATCAGGATCAGGATCAGGTCTTAGCAAACAGGATACCGATTTTAAACAGGTACCCAGTTTTTATTAATAATTTATTTTAAAATTTTAATAATTATTATTATTATTATAATTTTTTTAAATTTAATTAAATTATAAGAATATCTTGTAGAATGATAATTTTAGAGAACATATATATGAAAAAAATATATATATCTTTGTTCTCATTTAATATAATTTTGATTATTTTAAATAAGAATAACTGATTTTTATTCTATATATA
>JAVXUL010000020.1:4445074-4459834 GCA_035590515.1 Trichilia minutiflora
CTCGTTTAGGCTCGTTAATTCGCGGGTCGGGTTAGGACCAGCAAAATATTGGTCCGCATAATAAGTGGGCCGGCTCGACTCGGTCCGTTTAAATGCCGGTCCGCAATGGGTCGAGTCGAGCCGAGCCGACCCGGTCCGTTTGACAGGTATATTTATACCTAATATATATAAACCGCTAATTAAATCATTCAATAGAAAGATATGTGATAAAATTGCCGACAACCTAATCTATGGTTGAACTATTTATGTCTTGACTTTTTCCTGATTTCATTTGACTATCAAGCAAGCTAACTACGACAACGTGTCCGTAAGATTTCTCAACTCACCGGCTAGTAAGGCAAAAGTTACAGTTCTTGATTTACCTAGTACACTGAGTTGACTCTGTTATGCGACGCCTCGACCCCTCGAATGTGAGGTGAAGTACCGAATCTTGATGTAGTGAATGAATCTAAATCTTCCCCATCCCAGCATGTGTATGTGTGTATATATATATATATATATATATGTATATGTATATATATATATATACAAGTATAGGTAGACCGGACGTTCCCTGTCATGATTATATAGGAAATGTTAGACAACAAGACAAAAACATAGTGAAATGGAAGTGAACTTGGATTTGAGTTTGGTTCATGTTCCGATAACCGTGTCTGAATTACACAGAGATGTTTCAAAAACCAAAGACAAATCTCAGGAAATTTCCAAGCTTAATGATTATATTAAGAGATTGGAAGAGGAGAAGAAAAAAATTGAGGCTTTTAAACGTGAACTCCCTCTTAGCATGTTTCTCGTGAAGAATGGTAGATGATTATCTCTCTTGTATAATTTTCATTTTTGGTTTCATTGTTTTAGATTTTTTTTTTTCTTTTCTGAAGAATTTCATTATGGAGTTGTTTGTAGCTATTCGGAAATTGGAGGAGGTAATGCAGTGCACGGAAGTGCAAGAACGGCCTGAAATTGAAGAATTCACGGCAGTTAAGGGAAATTTAGACGAAGGTGGAGGGGTTGAAAGGGTAAATGATTTGAGTGACAAGAGAGAATGGATGAGTTCTGTTCAGATTTGGAGTTCTGATATCAACTTTGATCACCGAGAACAAGACTTACTGTCAGAACAGAAATTGGTACACAAAATTCTCCTCTTTATTTACCAGTTTTTTTGAGATTCTACAAACGGGGTTTCTCATTTTTGTTTTCTTATTCACAGAGGAGGAAGGAAGACAATACGGCTGTTAATGGAAAATCAATTCAACTGTGTAATTACAGGAGCAGAGATGGGGAATTTATGCCATTCAAGGAACATATTGGTATTGCAATAACTGAAGAAAAAGAATTTTCACAAGTTTCTGATCTTTCACTGATGATTCCGTCCATTAACTTGGATTCTCGCAAGTCAAAGAAGAATGGCAAGCAACCGAAATCGGCTATCAAACCACAAGTTAAGCAGCAGGAGCAGAAAGAACGGCAGAAGTTTAGAAAACAAAGAAGGAGCTGGTCGGTTGATCTTCACCGCCTCTTAGTAGACGTACTTAATCATCTTGGAGGACCCCAAGGTTAGAGCTTGGAACTGGAACTTGATATTTTATCAAAAAATGAATTAACTTGGAGACTCTCGAAGAGACTTTTGGTTTGGCCTTTACTTTTGTTTTTCATTGAGTGCAAGACGAGGAATTAAATTTTCTACAATTGCATTTGAAAAATTCCTTCTTAGCAGCTAAATTTGTTCCCCAGCTTCATATAAATTCAAACTATCTGATCTTTTAACAGAGTTAGCCCTTTTCAAACTATTCCAGTTTACTGATCCTCTTTCTTTCATTGCTTTGCATATGATTTGTTTATTCTGTTTTATTTTAATTAGCAAAGGGATTTTGGACGGGTCTTTAGTCTCTCTGTTGATGATAATTTGTTTATTTTGGGTCAGTCTTGGAAGTTACAGAAATCGATTGCATTAAAAACTAAAAAAATCAAAGGGCCGGGGGCTGTTTGTCTTTAAGTTACACTACGATAAGGAAGAGAAGGAATAAGCAAGGCTTGTTATCAGCTTTAATATGCTCTCAAATTCCAAGAATCATGTCTTTCTGTCCAAACACTTCTTGTTCCAGTTCTATACAAAGTTTCTTAATTATTTTCTTTCTTATTTTATCTCTTTGTTCTCTTCATCTCTTCCAAATAGTTTGTATCTAATTGGTTTGCTTCTATTTTGCAGTGGCCACTCCTAAACAAATAAAACAACTCATGCAAGTTGATGAGCTCACCAACGATGAAATAAAAAGCCATTTGCAAGTATGCTTGTACACATTTTATTTCTTGACTTGTATTGTTTTGTCTACGGATGAGGATTCATGCAAATTCTTTTGTTCCAGCAGAAGTATAGAATTTATCTCCAGCGATGTGCAAATTTTGGTGCTGACCCGGACAATCACCTATGGATGGCTAATGATCAATTTGAAAACAACTCAGACCCCGGAATCTCATATCGTAATTCCCTGCAAAGTACTCTGCCAAGTGGGTCTTTTGAAGACATCTCCACAACTGTTGGCAACAGCGTGGGAGATCACAGATCGGATGCCCATAGCTGGAATGGTAAGTTTTACTTGCAAGGAGAGGTTGATGTACAATCCCGTGCACATCCCATGCATTTTGCAGATACAAATTTACATGGGAATCCAGCTTATCAAAATAAACATGTAATAAAGTTGACAAAAGAAGGGTTTTAAATTGGAGTTTGGTTTTGACGGGCAACTTTCCGGAAGGGAAGATCTTTCATATTATGAAACAACTCCAGTTTTTTCCATAGCTTATTACTCGTCGTTAAGGAATAACGTTGTATGTAATGATTTATCTATGGTTTTTTATAGCCAGTCAATTTTATTGTTATGATTATTATTATTTTTTAAAAAATTTCTCTAATTAATGTCTAGCCTTAACTTCCTTATGGAACTGTTATATTAATATCCTAATATGAGATGTTTGGCTGTATATTCATTATAATCTTGATATGCATTTGATTTGCCTTGTTGTTTTTTATTTGTATCCAGTTATATCTTACCCTTCTGAGAACTTGGTGGTTGAAAGATGTCTTGTGTGGTTACTGTGTCTCAGCCTGTCAATTATTGAATTTTGCAGCTCATTGAGCTTCATGGATTTTGTGTTGACATTATTCAACGTGCACATTCAAATTATAAACATCTTCTGTGAAGTTAGTTCAATATTTTTTGCAGTTTGTCTTGATTGAACTAGGAGTCTTGTGTTTGTCTCCATATTCGGGTTGAAGCTCAGACATTATCTTGCAACTAATAACTCTTTTTTCATTCCCCTTTGAGGCCATAATCTCTTCCTATCAACTGAAATTTGCATGCTTTTCATATATTGATCTATGGCATACTGAATGAAGACCTTGCCTCCGATGCTTTCAAACTGGTTGATAATTTGCTATGAGTTTTGCCTCTCTGCTCATATGCACCTTATATTTTACACACTGCAAATTTAGGTACAATCTCCAGCCACCGAAACAGAACAAGGGATTTTGCTTCTTATTTGGACTAAAATCCTAGTAACAATAGTAACACTACTGAAACATCTATAAGCAATGAAGTGTAATATTAATAACTAGCAGTGGATATTAATAATAAATATTACTTGGAACAAGCGTGACATCATATTTTAGCCTTTGTATTTTAAAAAATATAGTTGAAAGTAAGATATTGAGTCTTTTAATTTGTTATTAAAGGAGAAAGATAAATAACTCTTATAATCTTATTAAATAACAATCACCTCTTTCTTTATATTTAACAAAAATTCTTTGAGATTTGAAAGTTATAATAAATAAAATATGTTAAATTAATTTCCTCAATTTTTTTTGTTTTTTTATAGTATAATAACTATCATACTCGTAATCTTTATAAAAGTATAAAAATTAAAAAGATATATAAAATACATAAAATCACTATTAAAATAATTATATAAAATTTAATTAATAAAATTTATGTTTTGAAGAATGTAAAATTTTATATATTATATATATATATTTTTAAATTTTTATACTTTTATAAATATATAAAAATTATATATATATATATATATATATATATATATATATATGTGTGTGTGTGTGTGTGTGTGTGTGTATGTATCATCATATCATTTTAGAGTAATATAAAACAATGTTGATGTCACAAAATCCATGGTTGACCTTTGACATCAAACATATAACTAAATATGTATATACATTCACAACAAAGTCATATTAAGTCTCAATTATAAATAAACCATGTCACAATCAATATATATTCATCAAATATATATATATATATATGTGTGTGTGTGTGTGAATATCCTTACACAAACAAGTTAGCCTTCCTCCTGACTTTAATCTCATAACTCAAATCATATAATAATATCTATCACTGTAAAACATAAAAGCATATAAGTCTTCATAACATTTAAAAGAAAATGTACAATATCGAGAATAGTCTACTTATGTTTGAGGGAGGATATACACTTCTTATTATCCTTCACTTCACATGACTTTTCACTTGCACATCCAATGACTAATCACATATATATTGGCAATTACATTAATATCGAGTTCTCAATCGATAACAAGGTGATCTATATGCACAATTATGCCCATAATATTCGAAGTTATCCAATTGACACCTATTTATTAAATTCAATTTTGTTTTTGATCATTTACCTAATTTCTATTACCAAAATCCCATGGCTATTTTATAAAACAATATTATTCAATAATTTGGACTCAAATCCGACTTTTAATCCACTACTTTAAATAAGCTAAGTTTCGATTTTCAATAATCACGATATTATAACAATACATTTTTCACCTTAAGCACATAGTTTGAATTAATTTATCAAGATTCAACAAAACCCCTAAATGCACAATGGACCCTAAACTCACAAATACCTTAAATCATGAAATCAACACTTAATCATGTTAGAAATCTTACTAAAGGGTTTAAATTAACCCTAAAAATATTTAATTATCACCAATTGATGAAAGCCCCAACTTGATAGATAGTGAACCTTAACTTTCTTCACTCTCTCAAGTTTAAAAATGAGTGAGGAATGAAATAGATTTGACTTGTGACGAAAGACTAAAATTTAAATGGTTGGAATCAAAGAAGAAATGAAGAAACCAAAGGGAGAAAGAGATTGTAACAAGAAGAGGGAGAAAACCAAAAGGAGAAAGAGAGAAAGAATAGTCTGTATCCTTCCCCCTATACACAATATATAATGGGTAATAAAAAAGTTCAAGAGATCCTTAGAGGAAAAGAAGAAAACAAGCAAAATTTTAGGTAAAATAGACTTTTTTGAGTTAGATATTGTTTTCTGCGTTCAAAAATATGTCGATGGTGTGTTTTTTTGCAAAAAATATCAATATTTTTCTCAAAGTATTGATACTTTTGGCATATATATCGATACATTCTCCAAAATATTGATTTTCTAGCCTATGTATTGATACATTTGTGCTATGTATTGATACATGACAAATATCATTCAAATCTTTTGAAAAATATTGCTCTAGTCTTTAAAAAAATCATTCAAATCCTTATCTATTTTAATACCGTTTCTCCTTCATCCGGAGTTTGATTTTACTTTTATTTCTTAATATAAATTTGTGATTCTGTCCTCTTTCAGTTGAAACAAATCTCATATCAAAACTCCATCTCGATTAATGAAAATTTAACTCAGAAGTTCAAGTATGCACATAATATCTCAAGAGAACTTTTCTTAAACTTATTTAATTTCACTCAAATCTTCTCAAAGTACTTATTAACCTTAACACAGATTTATTCAACCCATAAATAAATCCTAAACATACATTTTAAAAATGATAAAAATTACTCTTTTAAGATAAAGTAACCAAAATATCCCTGAGTTAAAATACGAGGTATTACACATTCCTAGATTATTTAAATATCTGCCCGACATCCCAACAATATATGCAATATTCGAATCCATATAAATCTAAGCATAAATTAGACTCCTTAATATTGAAGTATAATGCATCTTCTACATTTCTTTAATATCAAAGTTGTTCTTAGGGTATTGACTTAAATTAAACTTATTTCCTTTAGATATAGGAATGTCACCTAGTTTATAATTCTGTATGTCAAATTTTTAAAGAACCTTTTAGATATAACTCTTTTGTGATAATACAAGAATATTTCGAGTGTGATCTTGATGTATTTGAATCCTTAATATAAAAGAGGTATCATCAAGATCTTTCATCTCAAAGTTCTTGGCTAGAATTTTCTTAGTTTTGTGTAACATGTCTATATCGTTAGTGGAAAACAATATGTCATCAACATATATATATCTAGAAAATATGCTTACTCTTACTGAACTGACGGTATATATAATCATCCACTATATTCATTTTAAAACTAAACAAGAAAAAGAATTGGTGAACTTTGTAATATAATTGATGAGACGCCTACTTAAGCTTATAGACATGTTTATTTAGTTTGCAAATAATTGAGTCTGTATCACATGATACAAAAGTTTATGGCTACACCATATAAATCATCTCATTACTGTCATATAGAGAAACATAATCTTAAAATCCATATAATGTGATTCAAGATCATAATGTTTTACAAATGCCATTATTGTCCTAAAACAATTTTTTCATGAAACTTAAGAGAAAGTCTTTTATAATTGATACTTTTCTTTTAAGTACAACCTTTAGTAACAAGATGTGCCTAAAACCTTTTTACATTATCCTTTAAATCCTTTTTAGTCTTAAAAATTGATTTGAAAATAATGGGTTTCACACCTTTAAGCAAAAGGATAAGATCTTATGCATTGTTGTCTTTTATGAACTTAATCTATTTATTTATGACATTGGTCCACTTTTACAAGTTGGAACTTTCTATTGCTTAATAGAAGTTGATTGGATCATCTTTCGCTATTCTAATATCAACTTCATATTCTTAGAGAACTATAAAATAATCGTCTGGAATTGCATTTCTCCTTTCTTTAATAGATCTCCTTAATGACAATAGTTATCAAGGTTGTAGAGTTTGTTCTTCTTGAATAATTTTTTGAATTTTTACGGGAGATTTAACAATATTGTCTTGATATGAAGTTACTCTTTAAGTAATGTCAGGTAAAAAAGTCTTATCCTTATTATTGTCAATAGCAATCGGAGGAATATCAACATATTCCTTTTCAAAGATAATGTCCGTAATCTTTTCTCCATTTGTAAATTCAATATTCTTAGAGAATTGGATATTTTTAGGCTCGAAAATTGATTTAGTTATAAGATCATAAAATTTATAACTCCTATATCTTTTAAAGTATCTTATAAAATAATAATTGATAATCTTTAAGACTATTTTCTTTTCATTTAGCTTATAAGGCCCCTTAGCTAGTGCTTTAAATTAGGCTTCTTGCCCGTCTAAGATCATAAAGGATTTTAGTAGTTGCTTTAATTCGTGCTCTATTGAGTATATATGTTGCGATTTTTAATGTTTCCCCTAGAGTGATTTTGGCAAGGTAGAATTATTAATCATACTCTTCTAATATCTTTAAATGTTTTATTTAACCTTTTAGCAATACTATTCATAATAGAAGAACCTGACATGGTGTATAGTAGGACCATACCGTATTCTTTTGAGTATTTAGTAAACAATCTCGAACATTGTTCATCCAATCCATCATATCTCCAACCACCATAGTTAAATTTGATGCTTTTAATTCTTTTGTTGAGTTGATTTTTAACTTTAGCATTGTAGTTCTTGAATATGTTCAATGATTGTGACTGTTTAGAAATGAGATAAAAGATAGTCATAACTTGAATAATTATTAATGAATAGTATAACCATTCCAAGAAGTTATAGCGAATGGTTCACAAATATTCATATGTATAAGTTTTAAAACGTTCAAGATCTTATTAGCACCAAATCTTCTAACATTGGTTAGTTTTTCCCTTATACAATTAATACAAATATTAAAGTCTAAAAAATTAAGGAAATCAAGAATTTTGTTAGATACAAGTCTCTTAATTTTTCTTTTGGAGATGTAACCTAGTCTGTTGTGTCATAATGATACGGAATTCTTGTCAGTTAATTTACATTTTACACCTGATGTATTAGCAGCCAAGGATTCATTAAAAGAGGTAATAATATCAAGAAAATATAGATTATCATAAGGGAATTAATCAAAAATACCTATTATTCACCTAAGGAATTCAAAAATATCCATCATCAAAATTTTTAATCAAAAATAATCCGATTTACTATTTTGAGACGAAAATATCCTTAATTCAAAAAAACTTATTTATCTATCAAAGTTAAATATCTCAAGATAAAAGAAGTAAGAAGAGAAGACAAAAGGGGCAAAAATGACTTTTCTCAACAAAAATCCTTCATCTAGACTTGTTATACCAAAAAACATACAAACCAATGCAAATTCTTGTAAGAAATCTGGAAATTTGGTAACGGACATCCCTTTTCATCCAAGATTGGTGCTAGGTTCGGTGCAGATCAGGTGGTGGGTGTTTTGGGTTCGTTTGCCCCTGCATCCTTAATGCTATATGGTTTTTTGCTTCCTCTATTCCGAACCTAATTTTTCTCTTATTCGAAGTAAGATTTCACTTTCATTTCCTTTTCTTTGATTGTTATCAAGTCCAATTTCAATATTAAAAAGTTTTTCATCAATTAGATTTTTCAATTGATAGGAATTTGAGTTTGAAACTCAAGTACACAGTCGATACCTCTAGGAAAATTTTTTCAAACTCATTTTTTTTCATCAAAAACATTTTAAATCACTTTAATAACATTCATACAATATCAATTACTCAATATTAAGTACCTGAATATATTTTTGTATCAAAAATAACAAAAATGCCTAGAGAGTAAAATAATCAAAATACCCCTAAGTTAAAAATACAAGATTTATACTTTGAACAAAAAATATGCGGCCTTAGATATAAATTTTATTGGGTCAAAATTTGTAGGTTCTTTTCTCACTCCCTTTAGGGTTATATTTTAGACACTTAATTTGCAGTTCCAAATAACTTACTATTAATATACTTGAACCATTTCACAGACACTATAATGAAAGTACACAAATTTTCATTTTAATTTAGCCAATGTACTACAAAATTACAACTTCACTTTAACTACTATAATATAAACTCAAGAATAGACCGATACAATAAACCACCATAAAGTTTTCTAATCTTCTAAAATAATTGAGTCTTGTAATAGTTAAATGACGCGAAGCTAAAGGATTTGGATTCTAATTTGAATTTCAATTCCAAATTAAAAGACATCTAACACCAAACATGACCAAAATCGACGTTGGACCCAATTGCTCCTTTAAATCAGAAAACATCCAATGTTAAATATGACCAAGACCAATGTCGGATTCAATTTCACCAAGGACACTAAATGTATCTGGTACTAGAATAAAGGAATATGATACTGAATATGTTCGGGTATATTTTACGTATCGTGTTCAGCATTGGACATACCAATTCAAATATTGAATTCATAAATTTTTATCTATTGATTTATGTTTTTATCCTTCTTTGTATTTTATTTTTATTTTAAATTTAAGGATAAGTTTGTAATTATACTGAGCCTTAATTTATTAGTATAAAAAGGGATCTAATATTAAAGTTTGTAACTTTTGCTTAATTAAATCAAATTTTTTTCCAATTTCTAGGGTTTCCAACTTTCTTAGAGGATTCTAAGTATGGGAGTTGATTGTTTGATCAATCCCTCATCCTAAACATATTTCTACTGTATCAATTTGGTATCAGAACAAGATTGTCAACTTAAGATAATGGCTAATAACAGCGATGATGGAAATAACTAACCTTAAGATATATGGATCATAGGTTACAAGTTTTAGAGCAGCTAATATCTTATCAAAGCATCTTAACAGACACCCTTTGTGAAGATTTTACATTGTTGTTAGGTCGTATAGTTGGGTTATAGGTTAATTAGGATAAAGTCATCAAAAGCCTTAAACTCAAGGCTCCCATCGAATGATCATCATTTCATTAAGAAGATGTTATAGATGTAAATGGTAATGATATCAATGAGCAAGATTATTTGGATGGATACTACAATATACCATTTCATCAAGAACAGCTAAGAGGCAACGAAAGAGATCAAGGTTATAGACAAAGAGGCCAAGCAATACCTTTTAAGGGAGATACGCTGACTTTGATAACATTGGACTTGTGGAGATAGCTATTATGACAAAATCCTAATAAAAGTTGAGTTACCTATATTCGATGGCATATTGACATAGAAATATTTTTAAATTGGCTAATGAACATTGAGAAATTCTTTAAGTGTATGAATGTACTCGAAAGAAAAAGAGTGAAATCTTACTAAGGTAACCAAAGATGAAGAGGAAGGAATTGGGTTTCAAAAATTTATTTCAAGAATAACCTCGATCTTATAAAAATACCACAACCACCAAAAATACACAAATAGAGAGATTAGGGTAAGAGAAGAATGTGGAGCAAGATTTTATAGTGGTTCAACTAACTCTAAACCTATGTCCACTTTCTTCAAGTACCACTTGAAGATTTCTAATAATCAAGCCTTATAAACCCAAGGCTTTAACTTTTACAATATAAAAATTTTGCGGACTCACCTCTGAACCTTACAAATAAATCACTTCTCCAAATGATATACAATCAAACCCACAATTGAGAGGATCCCTTCCCATCACTTTAAATACACAAGAATAAATAAAATAAAGTTTACAACAAATTATCTAACCCTTCTGAAAAGAATACTAAGATAAAATGATTTGTGAGAGCTAGGATTTTTGATATAATACCTAAAGATATGAAAGATTAAGCTCAAATAAGTGTTTTTGCACTTTAAGTTAATACAACAGTGATTCTAGGTGTCCAAGAAGACTTACGAAAATAAATGAGAGGATTATTTATAGTTTTTGAAAAAATATGACTGTTGGATAGAAAAATTAACCGTTATTTTTTAAATCTACGACGATTCGATCAATCGAAGGAATAGGTTCGTTCGACCTAATAGGCTCTTGGGTCACGGTCATAAACTGCCTTCAATTCATTCGAACGATATTCATCCTTTGTTCGAACGACAAAAATTAAGTCTCCTATTTTTAAAAATGGTAGTGACTTCGTTCGAACAAATAACCGTATTCGTTCGATCGACAAAATCACGTTCCCTATTTTTTGAGAAAACATTAGTTCCTTCAAATGAACCATTCTGTTCGTTCGATCGATAAAAATTGAATCTCTTGTATTTTAAGAAAGCATGATCCGTTTGAACAAACCATGATATTCGTTTGATCGAAATGATTGTTCTTTGAAAATTTTGAGGCTCTCATGATTTTTAAACTTTTGGGTTCCATGAAAATTTGTTTAGGGGACATTTTGGAAAGTCATTTCACGAAAAGAAAGATTTAAAAACATAAGGATTTGTGAACCTTTTTATAAGAGAAATTTTAAGAAACTAACTTGAGCTTAATCTTGTCATATTTATATCATGAGTTAATAAAATACATAAAAACTTGAAAGTTCTCCATTTGATTTGATTTGAGCCATTGTTCTTCCCTTTCTCTTCGGTCATCCATTTTGTTATCATAGAAAGTGAGAGCCGTGACATGCATGTCAATAATCTCCCCTTTTTTGATGATGACAAAATGATGAGTAAGTATAAGCTCCCTCTGCCACTTTCAAAAAAAAAATAATACAAGGCACAAAAAACAACAACTAAATTACATAGAAGCACATAGAAGCACTTTGAATTCACATAAGTCAAATAAAAATCAAAACAATAGCACATTGAATTCATCATGAACACATTTGAATTCATCATAAATCAAATCAATACAAGACCAAAAAGTTTACAAAATAAGCACATAAGTGTTCTCCCCTTTTGGCATTATAAACAACGAAATGAACTAAGTAAAAGAAACATCAAAATGCAAAATATAGAAAATACAAATGATAAAAAAATAAAATGTGCTGGGACCCAACAATCAAAATATGAGACAAAGGTGCTCAAGGATATCCTCTAAATATGAGTCCACTCGAGCCTGAGAGGACCGAATCTGTCCTTGCAAATCAGCAAAGGAACTATCTATATGGTTCAGCCGACTCTCAAAGCTATCAAAGTGATAATGGAAGTGATCAAGCCGACCATCTATATCATCAAATCGGGCTCGCATACGGGTGTCAAGCCTAACAATCTGATCCTGCAGGGTTTGACCAGATACATGATCAAAAAAGGAAGGAGGTGGAGCAGCAGTAGAGGGTGAAAGAGGGCTGGGGTCAAAAGAGGGAGGAAGATCGGAGGGAGTGGGCTGTGAGGAAGTTCTGGGGGCTGGCTAAGGTCGGGAAGTAGAAGACTTGCAACCCAAGACCCATCATCTCTCCTCTGTAATCCTATCTTACCTAGAAACCTCTCATCAAAATGTTCTAAGAAATTAATGTCTATGTTCTTCAACCCCCCCGTACAATGGTACCACAAAAAATCTAAATACCAGAGTTAAGATCTGCTTATAAGATAGAAGGGCGATCTTATACTTGACCATCCGATTTATAGACTCCAAGATAATGTAACAGAGGTTGACAAGGCTATGAGTCATGAGGCTGTGGAGGAGATATTCCTCCATATAGCTGACATCAATGGAATGCCCACCCTTGAGCAAAACGGTTATGGCTATAAGGTGTTGGAGTACTTTGTACCTAATGAATAAAATGATGTTCTGATATGTGTATCCCTTGAGAGGTGCTAAGTCTCTATCCCCGATAATGGCATATAAATTATGTGTGGTCATCTCATAACCTCTAACCCAATCCATCATATAAAAACCTTTCAAACCAATATTAGGAGTTCCAATAATTTCACTAAGGATTTCTCTAGTTAGAATAATATTGACACCCTTAACCCGTGTCACTAATGCATGGTCACTCACTTTTACTTCTAAATTATTATAGAAATATCTCATCAACTACGGATATACGGGTTCATTAAGAGACAAGAGATTATCCCATTGTTGAAATCTAAATAACTCCTCTTAACTAAATGTCTTAACTACCCATATGTCAATGACATGACCTGGATTCACTTGTCTTTTCACAAAATCTTTGACAAATTTGGCAGCAAGAGCTTTGGAAGGAAAGATGTCCTCATCATACTTTATCTTAGAGCGTCATTCACGTTCTCTATTATGGATTTCACGGGTAGTGTCACGAACAGTCCTCTTACCCTTTTCACTTATGATGAAATTTAAGAATGTGATGAATAATAGAGAGAGACAAAGAGGAAAGTATATATAAATGATAGAGAAGAGAGTTTAGGATGTTGGGATAGTGAGAGAGAAGCAAGAGAGGCTCGATCGAATGAGTAGAGAGAGAAAAAATAGTGAAAAAATAACGAACGCCGACCATTTAATTCATAACTCCGACGATTCGATCGAACGAAGGACAAAATTCGTTTGACCAAACTATGATTCGTACAAACAAATTACGATTTTGTTCGACCAAATCTGTGCTAGAAAAAAATTTTAAGGGCGAGCAAAACTTCGTTCGAACAAAAACTGGTTTTTGATCGACCGAACAAGAGTAGAAAAGAATTTGAAGGAGCTGTTAAAAATTCGTTCGAATGACTTATGTGGTTCGTTCGATCGAATATGTAAAAATAGCAAATTTAACAGATTTTGAAGCAAGTATCATCATGATAGGTCCCGAAACTTAATGTATGATCAATAGGAAACAAAAGAACACAATGATTGTATGTCTTTGTGTTTCAAAAATCAACAAAATACCATAAATTATGCATAAAAAAGAATAAAAAAATTAACAAATATGGTAAGGTGACATTATTTCCAAGATCATCACAACATGCTTATCAAGTAATCCATCAATCAATTAATCAAGTTGATTTAAAAACAAAGATGACATCAATCAAGTGAAGCAATTTGTGTGTGAAATCAATGAGAAATCTCCAAAATCCCTAATTCTTGCCTTAAGGACCAAAATCTATCTTCACTTAGGGGTTTTGTGAAAATGTCCGCGATTTGTTGTCCGTAAGGACAAACTTAATGGCTATATTTCCTTTAAATACATGGTCTCGAAGAAAATGATATCTAATCTCAATATATTTTGCTTTAGAGTGGCACACGGGATTCTTAGACAAGTTGATGGTGCTAATATTGTCACACAAGATAGATGAATGGTCTATATGCACTCCATAATCCTTAAGTGTGTGTTGCATCTAAAGAGTTTGGGCACAACAACTTCCGGCGGCAATGTACTCGCTTTGGCTATGGAAATTGCAACTGAATTTTGTTTTTTGCTGAACCAAGAAACTAAAGAGTGTCCTAGGAAGTGACATGTGCTGGGGTGGAGGGAAAACTGCTTTCTACTCCAAATCCAGGGCTACAACCATCTCATAGAAGTGCGAAAAAAATTACTGAAGGACCATTGCTAATTTTATGGAAACTTTAAATTTTTAACAAGTTTAAAAACATATACATATATGTATGTAAATAGAAGAGTATTCTCACACCTTTTCCCTTGCTGTCTAAAAAACCAATCCATCTTCTGTCGCCTTTATGCATATCTATACACCGACCTTTTGATGATTGCTTTGGATCCATAATTAGAGATTGGCTTGAGGATCAAATACTCTTGTCAAAGCTTCTTTAAGCTCTATCTATAATCTTTTCTCTTTCTTAAAGATATGGTCATCTTTAAGCTTGAATCTAATGAAGCAAGCT
>JAVXUL010000020.1:4459934-4498288 GCA_035590515.1 Trichilia minutiflora
TATTTTTATAACAAAATAGCTGCCCACAAATTTAAGAAATGATAGATATATAGTAATATAGTCTTATCCTTTACTCTTTTTTTTTTTTTTTGTATATGTGAGAAACCTTAATCTATCTAATTCAAAATAGGTGAAAAACAATCATCGTATAGGAGGGATAATTCAAGTAAAATCTATAATTTAATCCCTTAAACGCTTTAACAAAAGGAGATTTCTTACCCTTTACTTTCTTTTAGAGTTACAGTGTTTTTAGTTTTTTCTTTGTTAAAAAAAGTATTAATACAAAAATATTTGACAATATTTTTACACCAAACAAGAAGCAACTCATGGTGGCAAGGTAGTATTTTATATTTGTAATTGAATTTGGGTTGCTCTTAATCTGCCTACATATTTTCTCTTTTCTCCTTCTTATTCTTTTTCTTCTTCTCCTTGGTTTTTCTTCCTTTTTCTCTTTTTCTTCTCTCCTTTCCCTTCTCCTTTCTTCTTATGGAGGATCAAGTCACACGTAATTCTATTTATGGGAAGGAAATGATGATTATATAGGATAGGATGGTAGTTTTCAAGAACCATAGGATGGCTCTTATTAAAATATGTGAGGATCACATTGTTGACTTAGTAGAAATATACCCCATGGGTCATAAATTACCACCAATATCAGTCCCTCAGTTTTCAATAAAAATTTATTTTTAGTGAAAACTATAGTCTATATGGGTCTCTCATAGGGGCGGACGCTCTATACGGAATCTCGATATCATTGAATAAAAGAGCACAAAATCATCGAGCGTGTAAGTTTAATATCGAGCAAATATGCTTGGTATTATGGAGTAGACAAGCTCAAAATTATTGAGCACATAAGCTTGACATCGAGCGAATAAGCTAGATATCATAGAGCGGGTGAGCTCAGAATCATTGAGTATATAAGCTCGATATCGATCAAATAAGTTCAGTATCATGGAATAGTGAGCTCAAAATCATTGAGCGCGTAAGCTCGGCATCGAGCCAATAGGCTCAGTATCATAGAGCAGGTGAGCTCAGAATAATCAAACGTATAAGCTCGACATCGAGCGAATAGGCTTGGTATCATAGAGCAGGTGGGTTCAGAATTATCAAGCGCATAAGTTTGGCATCGAGCCAATCAACTCGGTATCATGAAGCGGGTGAGCTCAGAATAATCAAACGTATAAGCTTAACATCAAGCAAATAAACTCAGAATCATCGAGCTAGTAAATTCGGCATCTAACAAATCAGCTCGGTATTGAACAAGAGAGCTTGAAATCATCGAGCGAAAGCGCCTGATATCATCAAGCAAATAAGCTCGACATTAGGTGAGAGAGCTTAAAATCATCGATGCCTGACACAGGTTAGGGCTTACAAGACCTAAGTAGACCAGGGCTCACTCTGTAAAGATGCCTGACACAGGCTAGGGCTTATAAGGCCTTACATGGGTCAGGGTTACGACTCAACTAGTGTTAGAGAATTTTAGGGTTAAAAAGTCAACCATAACACTAGGAGAAGGCTCGACTAGCGTAAGGGGATTTTAGGGTTACGGAGCCAATTGTGACTTAGGAGAAGGGCTGACGCGGGTTAGGGCTTACTAAGCTCAATTAGTGTTAGGAAATTTTAGGGCTATAGAGTCAATCGTAACACTAGAAGAAGGCTCAACTAGTGTTAGGGAATTTTAAGATTACGAAGCTAACCGTGAAACTAGAAGAAGGACTGACGCGGGTCAAAACTTATTAGGCTTAATCCAGATAAGATCTTAGTCCCTAAGGATGCCTGACGTGGATGAGGGCTTATAAGATCTGATACGAGTCAAAGTTATAGTTCAACTAGTGTTAGGTGATTTTAAGGCTACAAAGTCAATGGTAATACTACGAGAAGGCTCGACTAGTGTCAGGAGATTTTAGGACTATGGAGTCAATCGTGACACTAGAAGAAGGATTGACACAGATCAGGGATTATTAGGTTTAATCCGGATCAGGTCTTAACCCTTGAGGATCCTTGACATGGATGAGGGCTTACAAGGCCTGATGCGGGTTAGGGTTACTCTGTATCATTGAGCAAAAGAGCTTAGAATTATAGATCCGTAGCGAAAAAGACAATCGAGAACAAGACAGTACAATAGAAAAAAAAATGACAAGACTTGGGTCGGGAAGGATCACCTGGGATCAAGGAGATCATCTCAGGGTTAGGGGGATCGTCTTAGGATCAGGAAAGGATCACCTGGGATCAGGGAGATTGCCTCAGGGTCAGGGAAGGATCACCTGGGATTAAGAAAATCACCTCAGGGTTAAGGAAGAATCATTTGGGATCGAGGGATCGCCTCAAGGTTAGGGTGATCACCTTAAGGTTAGAAAAGGATCACATGGGATTAAGGAGATCGCCTTAGGGTCAGGAAAGGATTACTTGGGATTAGAGGGATCGCCTCAAGGTCAGGGAAGGATCATTTGAGATCAAGAGGATCGCCTTGGATCAGGGGGATCACCTCGAATTAGGGGGATCACCTTAGGGTCAGAGAAGGATCACTTGGGATCATCGCCTCAAGATAAAAAAAGGATCACCTGCGATCAGGAGGATCACCTCAGGGTCAGGGAAGGATCACCTGAGATCATGGGGATCACCTTAGTGTCAGGGAAAGATCACTTAGGATCAAGAGGATCGTCTCAGGGTTAGGGGGATCGCCTCAAGGTCAGGAAGGATCACCTGGGATTAGGAGAATTGCCTAAAGGTTAGGGAAGGATCACCTGGGATCAGGGGGATTGCCTCAGGGTCAGGGAAGGATCGCCTTAAAATCAGGAAAGGATCATCTGGGATTAGGGGGATCGCTTTAGGGTCGAAGAAGGATTACCTGGGATCAAAGGGATCGCTTCAGGGTTAGGGAGATCGCCTCAGGGTCAAGAAAGGATCACCTGGGATCAGGGGATCACCTCAGGGTCAAGGGAGGATCACCTCAGGTTGAGAGAGATCTTAAAAAGAAAGCTTCTGTCTATGGGTCGAATATGGAGATACAGATTATAAAACTCTATCTCCACTGTTCATATCGTAAAATCAGATTTCGTAATCATTCCGATCAAATTTCAGCACGATACAATGGTTAACAACCCTGTTCTTGTATTTTGACGAAAACTTATTTGATTTGGTTAGGAAATGATTTTTTGTAAACGTTTTTCATAGACAGCGTCAGCTGTTGATGGAAAAAATATCCGACGATTTTTTTACACCAAACGAGGAGTAGATCATGATAGTGGAGTAATGTTTTGTGTTTGTGACTAAATTTGGATTGCTCTTAAACTCTCTACGTATCCCTTCTTTTCTTCTTCTCTTTCTTCTTTTTTTTTCTTTTTTTTCTCCTTAGTTTTTCTTCCTTTCTCACTTTTTCTTCTCTTCTTTCCCTTTCCCTTTCTTCCCATAAAGGATCAAATTACATGTAATTCTATTTATAAGAAGAAAATAATGATTATATAAGATAGTATAGTAATTCCTGAGAATCATAAGAAGACTCTTATTAAAATATATAGGGATTATACTATTGACATAACAAAATATAATCTACGACCTTGTATAACCACCAATAAAAACATAACTTATTCTTAAGTTTAAATATAACATATTAATATTTTTTTATTGGATACGGTCTTTTTGATCCGGTATCTATGGCTAGCTTAGTTATTGTAGTTTTTATGAGTTTATGAGAAAAAAAAAAGGTTGTTAATTATTTTAAAATGTTTATAATTATTATTTTTTACTTAATTTTTATGTTTTTTAATAAAGATGTTAAATAAGCAAATGTTTTTACTTAATAACTAATCTTTATTAATTACCCATTTATATTTAACAGATAATTAGACTTAAAAGTTATAGTATTTTAATTCTAAACAATCTTCATTTAGGATTACAACATATAATAAGTTTGTCAAATAAAACATGTGATGTTGTTATTTCTTGACTGCTGCCAGTCTTCAGTTGAATACAAACGTTGAATTTTTTTTTTAATTAAACTAAAATTTAAATAGATTTGAATGCAATAAATCTGAATAACATTTTAAAAAATTAGTGTTAATTCTATTTATTTGTTCGACTAAAAATATGAATATCTATATTTTAACATAATTATACCAAATCTGTGTAACTGATTTAATTAAAAAAAAAATTGTTTGATAAAATTGCCGACACCTAATCCATGGATGTACTATTTGTGTTTTGACTTTTTCATGGCTTCGTTTTACTTTGAAGCAAGCTAACTACCAAAACGTGTCCGTAAGATTTCTCGACTCACCGACTCGTAAGACAGAAGTTACCATGCTCGATTAACCGAGTTCATACAGTCGTCTCCGTTATGCGACGCCTCGAACGTGAAGTGAAGTACCGAATCTTGTCGTATTGAATGAATCTAAACCTTTCCCCGTTCAGCATGTACATATACAAGTATAGATAGACCGGACATTTCCCTGTCCTGTTTATCTAGGAAATGCTAGACAACAAAACAAAAACACAGAGTGAAATGGAAGTGAACTTGGATTTGAGTTTGGTTCATGTTCCAATAACCGTGTCTGAATTGCTCAAAGATGTTTCAAAAAGTAAAGAGATATCTCAGAAAGTTTCCAAGCTTAATGATTATATTACGAGATTGGAAGAGGAGAAGAGGAAGATTGAGGCTTTTAAACTTGAACTCCCTCTTAGCTTGTTTCTCGTGAAGAATGGTAAATGATTATCTCTCTTGTATAATTTTCAGTTTTTGGTTTCATTTTGTGTTTATTTTTTTGGTTTCTTTTCTGAAGAATTTTGTTATGGAGTTGTTTGTAGCTATTAGGAAATTGAAGAAGGAGGTAATGCAGTGTACGGAAGTGCAAGAACAGCCTGAAATTGAAGAATTCATGGCAGTTAAGGGAAATAGAGAGGAAGGTGGAGGGGTTGAAAGGGTAAATGATTTGAGTTATAAGAAAGAATGGATGAGTTCTGTTCAGCTTTGGAGTTCTGATATCAACTTTGATCACCGAAAACAAGACTCACGGTCAGAACAGAAATTGGTACACAAAATTCTCCTCTATAATCACCAGTTTTGTTTTTTTCCACATTATACAAATGGGGTTTCTCATTTTTGGTTCTTGTTAACAGAGGAGGAAAGAAGAAGACCAGTCTGTTCATGGAAAATCAATTCAGCTGTGTAATTACGGGATCAGAGATGGGGAATTTGTGCCATTCAAGGTACATATTGGTCTTGCAATACTGAGGAAAAATAATTTTCACAAGTTTCTGATCTTTCATTGATGGTTCCGTCCATGAAATTGTATTCTCTTATGTCAAAGAAGAATGGCAAGCAACCGAAGTCGCTTACCAAATCACAAGTTAAGCAGCAGCAGCAGGAGCAACGGCGGAAGTTTAGAAAACAAAGAAGGAGCTGGTCGGCTGATCTTCACCGCCTCTTTGTAGACGTACTTAATCATCTTGGAGGATCCCAAGGTTAGAGCTTGGAACTGGAACTTGATGTTTATCAAAAAGAAAAAAGAATTAATTTTGGGACTCTTAGAGAGACTATAGGTTTGGCCTTCACTCTAGAGTTTCATTGACCGCAAGACCAAGAATAAAATTTTCTAAAGTTGCATTTGAATCATTCTTGGCAGATAAATTTGTTCCCAATTTCATATAAATTCAAACTCTCTGCTCTGTAAACTGAGCTAGCCCTTTTCAAATTATTCAAGTCTACTGGTCCTCTTTCTTTCATTGGTGCGCATATGATTTGTTTATTCTGTTTTATTTTGATTAGCAAAGGGATTTTGGCTGGATCTTTAGTCTCTCTATTGATGATAATTTGTTTATTTTGAGTGAGACTTGAAGTTACTGAAATCTATTACATTAAGATATAGAAAATCAAAAGCCCGTTGGCTGTTTGTCTATAAAGTTACACTACGATAAGGAAGAGAAAAGGAAGAAGCAAAGTCTTGTTATCAGCTTCAATAGGCTCTCAAATTCCAAGAATCATGTCTTTCATTCCAAATACTTGAACTTGTTCCAGTATTTTCTTCTCTTTGTTCTCTTTTTCAATAGTTTGCATTTAATTGGTTTGCAGTGGCCACTCCTAAACAAATAAGACAACTCATGCAAGTGGATGGCCTCACCAACGATGAAATAAAAAGCCATTTGCAAGTATGCTTTTCATATACACATTTTATTTCTTGATTTGTATTGTTTTTTGTCAACGGATGACGATTCATGCAAATTCTTGTGTTCCAGCAGAAATATCGACTCTATCTCCAGCGATGTGCAAATTTTGGTTCTGAACCAGGAAATCACCCATGGATGGCTAATGATCAACTTGAAAACAACTCAAACCAAGGAATCTCGTGGCGTAATTCCCTGCAAAGTCCTCTGCCAAGTAGGTCTTTTGAAGACATCTCCACAATTGTTGGCAACAGCGTGGGAGCTGAAGAAGATTAAAGATCGAATGGCCATAGCTGGAATGGTAAGGTTTACTTACCAGGAGATGTTGATGTACAGTCACGTGCACGTCCCATAGATTTTGCAGATACAAATTTACACGGGAATCCAGCTTATCAACATAAACATAAGCATACAATAAAATTGACAAAAGGAGGGCTTTAAATTGGAGTTTGGTTTTGATGAGCAACTTTCCGGAAGGGAGATCTTTAAGACTATGAAACAACTTCAGTTTTTTCCATAGCTTATTCCTCTTGTCCTTAAGGAATAATATTGTATTTATCTATGGCTTCTTGTAGCTAGCCAACTTTTATTGTTATTATTTCTTTTTTGAATTCTCTAATTAATGTCTAGTCTTAACTTTCTTATGGAATTGTTGTGTTAATATCCAAATATGAAATGTTTGGCTATATCTTCACTATAGTTTTGATATGCAATTGATTTGCCTTCTTGTTCTTTTATATGCATCCAGCTATACCTTACCCTTCTGAAAACTTGTTGGTTCAAAAGATGTCTTGTATGGCTACTGTGTCTCAGTCTGTCAATATTGAATTTAGCAGCACTTTGGGCTTCATGGATGTCGTCGTTATTCAATATGCACATTCAAATGCTAAACCCTTTAAATATCGTCATCTTCTGTGAAGTTAGTTCAATCTTTTTAGCAGCTTGTCTTGATTGAACCATGAGTTATGTGTTTGTCTCGATATTTTGTTGAAGTTCAGATATTATCTTGTAACTAATGACATTTTTTCATTTCCTTCGGAGGCCATAACCTCTTCTTATGAAGTACAGATTGTGGCGTCAGTTCAGTTCAATTTGCATGTTTTTCGCATAGTAGTCTATAGCATACTGAATGAAGACCCCGGTTCCCATGCTTTTAGACAATTTGCCATGAGCTTTGCCTATTCGCTCATGTGCATCTTATCTTTGACACAGAGCAAGTTTAGGTACAATCTCCAACCACCGAGACAAAGCGGGGGATTTTGGTTAATATTAGTAACACTAGTAACACTACGTGGAACAAGAGTAATATCACGTTTAATATTTAACCTTCATTTTTTTTTAATATACGTGAGAAACCTTAATCTATCGAATTGAGTAGAGATACTAATCGAATTGGTTATTGAATAGAGGTACTAATTGAATTGTCGAATTGAGTAGAGGTACTAATCGAATTGGTTTGTCTTTATTTGTCGAAACCTCCTAGACGCTTCACAAAGAGAATCCTAATATTGGAATCGAATCGAACCTGAGATCTTGAGGTCTACATGTTCAACCTTCACCACCAGGTCACCCTGAGAAGGTTCATTTAACCTTCATATTTTTTAAAATGTAGTTAAAAGTAAGATATTGTGTGTTTTAATTTATTATTAATACAAAAAGATATTATTAATTATTAAAATAAAAGTTGATGAGTGAGTAATAAATATTAACACTTAAATAAAATTAATTTATCATTTGTTACGGTATGGCATATATGCTAATCACACCATCTTCAGAGTGTGGTCGAGTGGTAGGATACCCTAGACAACTACTTAGCACTGACTTTGTATTCGAACCCCAAGTAATCCATCTTGTTGAAATGCCAAGAACATAAAATGATCTGTTTGATTCTTTATTTGACTGAATGCCACGAATAAAATAGGTATAAATAGTATGATTGAGTTTTTTATTAAAAAATAAAAGAAAAATGTATCCTATTTACCAACAACTATTAGACTATTTTTCCTACCAAATTAATAGGCATATTATTAAAACCAAAATATTAAAAATCATTATTTTTAACATAAAACTCTTATCCTTACTTTGTTTAAGTAATTCTCCGATCATCCTACAAAACCTTGTACAAAAAGAGAATATGTATAGTGTGAATGTTATATGACCAAGCAAACAAGGTGCTCGTGATAAAAGCAGAAAACCTAGGAAGGTGGTGGAGGAGATATGATAATTGATAAGCCCACTAAAAAAGATTTAGTCTTGAGAAACATTGAATGGCTCCAAAACATGGCAAATGGCACTTCACTTTTGATTTGATGGAATCTTAATACGTAGCTAACAATTATAAGCTTAACATAAACAGTCATCTATCTTTTTAATGTCAGAACATCATACATTTTTCTTTCGTCACATTATTTGGGTGATAGTGTGAGGCCATTATATGGGATTGTCACATTTTCTACGCAAAACTATTAAACCAGCAAAAATATTTTTTTAAATCTCTTGAAACAACAGAAGAAAAGAAAAAATAGAAAATTACTTTTTGAATTGATAGTACACATGATTAGCATACTTATCTTTCTGATTTGAGCTGAAATCTATTCGTGCCTTTTCTACGAGTCTACTTTTGTACTCTGTGTTAGGAGAATATGCCCGTCTTAGGCAACGTTAGACTTTACACATGGTGATTGTTGCTTGGTATTTGCTTAGGTTCTAATTGGTTGGATTAATTTTATTTATCATAAGATTTTAAGTACATCTACATTTTAATCGGTAAGTGATTAATCAAATTTTAATCAATAATTTATATGAATTTTGTATTTTAGATTTAATTTTTATTATCAATATTTTTTTATTAAAGTATTTAAAAGATTAAATCGTAAATTTTATCTTAATTCTCTTTTTAATAAATAATAATAGATTAATTTAATGTTATGTGTATTTTCAATTTGATAGATTATGAGTTGAATTAAAAATATTGTTAATCATAAGTCCATGGGCTCATATTAGTATACTCGCAAAAAAAACATCCATATTGCATTGAACTTCAACTGCCGACCACATTCTGCTCCCCCTAGTTAAATGATTTTTTCTTTCTTACGAGAAAATAATTTGGTTTGAATTAGGTTAAAATAAAATTAAGAGTCTATTTGTTTGTTTGTTTTTATCTTAATGCTATATTATCTGAATTTATTTATTTTTTTAAAATTTCATAAATTTTTTAAAGATATTTTTTAAAAATTTTGTTTAAACTTAAAAGTTTAAAAATCTAGTAAAATATATTCACCTAATGGGTATCATGTGTTTTTATCACACTATTACTTAATGTTTGTTTATAATAAATTAATTACTAATCACATGATTATTGATATTTGGTATAAAACGGAGAGTTAATTATCAAATAAATCATGGTGAGAATACTATATATTATCATCGTAAAATAGAGATATCTATAAAATTAATAAATATAATTTATTGTATTTCTTAGTATTAATGTATTTTGATAAATACGATATTTTCATAAAACTTAAATGTAAGAAATTCGTTTATCATTATCTTTGGGAGAGATTAATGATTATAATTAGAATTAAGTTTGACAATACTTAAAATGAAATGGTGCTAATTAGTTGATTTGGTATAATTAAGAATGAGTGATTTAATGAAATCAATTCTCTATATGTTTAATCAAATGGATTTTCTTTCGTGTTATGCTGTGTTTGTGCTCATTCGTCTAGTTTGTTTCAATTGTATTCTTTTTAATTTAATTTAATTTGTAGAATTCCATCATTTTTAGTATTCAAATAAAATTATATTTAATAATATACTTTGATAATTGATGAGCTTTAATCCAGTAGCCGGAGTCAGAAATTTGAATTAAGAGGGGTTAATATAAAATTTTCTTTTATTATTTGTACAATTGCGGCATCGAGTCACCAAACAATAGTATTTCTTTTATATTATAAATAAAAAATTAAAATTGTTATTATTTTAAAAAATAAATAAAAATTAAACTATAAAAATTTATTTTTAAATTAAGGTGCATGGTTCATAAATATTATTTTTATTAAAAAAATATCTTTAATATGTAATAAATACATAAAAATAATTTAGGTTTCGAATTCAATTTTAATAAATTATGTGTAATTTAAACGGAATGTCTAGATGAGATAGCATGTTTAATTAGTATATTGAGAGATTATTAGACAAAATTCGTTAATTAGTACAAGATTTGAATATTATGAATTATTTAAATAAATAAATAAAAATAAAAAATATGTTAATTAATATATTCGAAACTGAATTATATTTGACAAAATATATGAAAAAGAAATTGTGAAACAGAAGAAATGGTAAAACAATAGAAGCACACTCTTCAAAAAGAAAAGAAAATTTCATATTTTCATTTTTATACAAAATGATATTTTTGATCCTCGTCTTCTAGGTCCAAGTCCATTGGTCCAATTTAAGTTTGACGCTTTGTTTGAGGGTTCTATGTGTCACCTTGGGTAAAGTTTCTTTTTCATCTGTTATTATTTGAAACTTTAGCTTAAGGGTTAATAGGCGTCTCAACGTTCCGTGAGTTCACCGACAGAGCGCTTGAAGTGCACCGCTTCCAATCATTTCACTCGGTCTTTCTTAATAACATCCCCTTGCTATTCTGGATGTAACTTTGACAAAAAGCGCGCCGTTTTTCTCCTCTCTAGCAGGCGCCCTTCCTCGAGCTCAAGTTTGTGCAGTGTGCACGGGTAAGTGTTTAACCACACGTTTTCAAGTTTCTATTATAAAAATAAAGCCTCAAAAACTTTTAATTTTATAATTAAACATGTTGACTGAAATAGGATTGTGTTATCAGAGTAACGATGAAAGAAATTGTGACGATTCAAGTCGGAAGTTTTGCAAACTTCGTTGGTTCTCATTTCTGGAACTTCCAGGTACTATTCATTCAGAGGAATTTTGTTGCTAATAATGAATTATCGATTTCGAACTATGTTGCCGGTTAATCTTATTTTGTTAGCAGAAGTTAAATCACTTCACATTCTTATCATAAAGTGTTGTGATGATTATGTGTGTAATGCTGAAGGATGAGTTACTTGGATTGGCTTCGGATGCTGAAGGTGATCCAATCTTTAAGAACCAGGGTCTGAACATGGACGTTCTCTACCGAACTGGTGAGACGCAGCAGGTGCATTTTTTTAGCTTTGGAACTTCATTTTAATGATTGTTTCCGGGATCTTATTACCTAAAAACTTACTTAGAGGTGAAGTATGTAACAGTGCATTTTACAAAAACACCAAAAAGTTTTTTTTTTTTTTTAAGTTGTGCTTCAAATGCATATAACCATTGAAAAATTACTTATTGGGAGTGCAACTATCAAGTGCTTCTCTCAAAACATTCCAAGTGATTTCTTTTATATGAAAAGCTGCTTGCGTTTATTTTATAAAAACACCATAAAATTGATGTATTAGAGCCATTTGAAAGTGCTCTTGACATTATTGATAGCACTATACAACCGATTAATCAATTTTTGTTTGGGATTTGGATGTTCAACATGTTGTTATTAGTAAGGGTGATGGGTTAGCATATGATTCTGGTGGTATATTAAGGATAAGATGGATGAGTGACTCTCCTATACTTGAGATGAAGTCATAGACTGTTGGATCATTTGCACATACTTTGGTTACTTCTATTATTTCTAGTGTGCAAGGTTTCAAGTTACAATCAAGATATTTTTTTTTACCTTATTGCTTGTTTGACAATGTGCAGGGAGTCCTTACATATACTCCTCGCCTGGTTTCAGTTGACTTTCAAGGTACTGAACTTGTATGCATTGTTGATAAATAGATGATTTAGTGTGTTTTAATCTAGGCAATGGGATGTACTATCTAGCATTGTCATGGATTGGAACTTCTGATGTGTTGAAATCTTCCGATTCTTTATGATTGTTGTCATGCTGAGAGCATTTGCTTCAACAAAAGCTAAAACTTTATGTCAGCCAAGACCTTAATGTTGAATCTTGCTCCTTTTCCTTTTCTCTTTTGTGAAGCGTCCTAAGAGACTGTAATGTAGGTTTGTGCTATTCTTTTGTGGTTTATTTATTTAGTTTTTTCCATTGCAGGGTCCCTTGGATCTGTGGGTTCATGTGGTACATTATATAATGAGGGTTCTCATGCACCATCAGATGTTGTCACATGGTGAGAGTTGTAGTTTAAGTATTTTAGATTATCTCTCCTATGTTAATAATTTCAAAGAGTGAGTACTACAGTTATTAGATGGATGTTTTGAAGTTGCTTGTGATATTATCTTTTGCCAAATTTGCCCTTTCAGTATTCAACATAAAAGAATAGTGTAAACTAGAAGTATACATCTATAGCAAGAATGTCTGACAATATTGATATCATAAATATTGTATTGTTAGGTTCTTCCTCTTATGTGTTGTAACATGTAATGTATACAGTTTCACTGAATATCATGACTCAACATTTGCATGACAAAATTTTTGTATACCTG
This sequence comes from Trichilia minutiflora, assembly GCA_035590515.1. Lineage (NCBI taxonomy): Eukaryota > Viridiplantae > Streptophyta > Magnoliopsida > Sapindales > Meliaceae > Trichilia > Trichilia minutiflora. The sequence goes on from JAVXUL010000020.1 coordinate 4,472,595, forward strand.
CTTGTTGCTAACTTCTGCTTCTGCACATCAATATCATATATTCCTCTACGATAATGCACTTTCCCTAAGTTTTAGGTTATTATGTATAGGTTTGTATCCTCTATGACCTCTGCACCTTAATTTTTGGTTTAATTATTTTTATGGATATCTAAAATTTGTTACCAAAGACAAAGACAATTATTTATTACAAACTTGTCTGTTCTTATGTCTAGATATGTTTGTGTATTTAGTTGTGGCGTAAAAATGAATTGAATGTTTGTAGACCAATGTGCAGGTCTGGGAATGTTTCTACTCACGTATCTGAACCTCGTAAAAAGAATTTGTTCTTGCAAAGTTTATATGAGGAAGAGCAGGGGAACTTCAGTATGATGAATGGTACCAACACTGGGAAGGATGATTCTACAAGAGAGATTCGGGATAACGAAATAGTTGAATATTTAAATAATAATGTCGAGTTTTGGACAGATTTCTCAAAAGTTCACTATCATCCTCAGAGTTTGTACGAATTAAGAGGATTGTGGATGGATGTTCAGGATTTTGACAATTATGGAATTGGAAAGGATACTTTCTCTGAGGGTCTCCGAGGAGAAGAAATATGTGATAGGCTTCGTTTTTTTGTAGAAGAGTGTGACCACATTCAGGTATATATTACCTTCAATTGTGATTTTTTCCATTGGAATTCTTGGGGGATTGAACCTCCTATTATCCTTTTGTTTGGTTTCTCCCAATACTGAAGCTATTAACAACGGTCATCTGCATATCTGTGTGAAGCTCAAAGCTGATAATGGCCTTTTGCTAGCCTCTTGTTTGGAGTCTGCAAATTTGCCACTGATTATTTGATCCATTTTATATATAGGGAACAAATCTACTTCTCTGATTATTATCAATAGTATATAACTATCAGACCTTATATACTTTATTGTATTCATTCATTTATTTCTTTATTATGGTCATAATGAATCTAAGATATTCTTAAGTCTGCGGTAGTTGAATAATAAGGCCTGTGAATGGTGTATGTTGTTCCAGATGGTGTGGAAACACATATCTATCGTCACATGGTCTCTATTTTCTTACATGGTGTTCCCATTGAGAACATATTTTATGTTGACCACTTGATCAATATCTGAGTAAATTTGATGATTGTTTTGATTTCAAGAATGATGATTTGAATCGATGTCCTCTCTAAAGATTGTGGAGTCTATTATGTGCTCCTTTCATGCTGGGATGATCAATATTAATTCTGATTTTCACTGGACCTCCTTTTATTTTGGGTACTTGGCAATTTTGACAGGGTTTCCAATTTATTGTTGATGACTCAGGCGGTTTCTCTGCTCTAGCTGCAGAGTTTCTGGAGAATATTGCTGACGACTACACAAACACTCCAGTTTTGCTCTATTCTGTTCGTGGTTCGGGTTCTCATATGAGCCTTAAAAGCCAGAAGCAGACAGTAGTCAGGAAACTTCATGATGCAGTTTCGTTTTCAAGATTAGCTTCCTTCAGTGAATTGATTGTACCAGTTGGTTTACCCTTCTTGAGTGAAAGTAAGCAATATTTTGTTTGTTAAAATGCATTATTAATAGTGTTTTTTAGCTTGACTCTGTATGTGCCCAGTATCTTCTTGTATTTGTTATTTATGATCCATGGTTGAAAGCATTTTCTGGAATTCAAGTTTGTTTTATGTCTATTTGGTTTCTTTGATTTCTGTGAAGTAGTTGCACTTTATTGAAGTCATTGAGCTTTGCTTCTGCAAACTGCCCATCTGGGTGTGAGTGTTTTCTGATGATGGCATATATTTCTATGCTCGTGGCTTTACATTGATTTGCTAGATTTTACATACATATGTTGAGCCATCGGTCAGTCTTCGATTCCTTGATTTGTAGGGATTCTCTATATGGTTTGTCCTGATTTCTACTTTATGTGGGCTAATCTTCTGCTCATGATTTTGAAGGTAAAGCTTCAACATTCCTTTGCATTGAAAATGAAAAGCCTTACCATACCAGTGCTGTTTATGCTGCTGCCCTATACTCTGCAACTCTTCCTTTCCGAATGGAGCCAGTGGGGCCCACTGCAATTTCACTTGATGTGTCTGGTGCTGTGGATATTAATGGTTTTGTACAAATGTTAGCCAGGCAAGCTAGGCAGAATATGGTAGCTAGTCTGGATGTTGCAATGCCGGCACCGGCATTAATTGGTATTATGTCAATGGCACAAATTTCAAGCTCTTGTTTATGAGTAATGGATTTGGTTAACCGTTCCACATTGTGTCATCCAGGTAAACAGGATGAGCAGTCTTTAGTTAGGAGTCTTCGGCCTTTGACACCAGAAGTAGCCGAGGATGTGGAGGATTCCCAAGCAGTGGAATCTATGATTGTCCATGGAGCACTTGGGCCAGGTAGTATTTAGAAAATGTCAATTTTTAGTAATGAGTAAGTGCCTTGGTCTCATGGATTATGTTTTACGCTATTATGAAGTAACTACACTGTATCAAAATATACATTTTATTTTTTCTGACGACTCCATGATCAAAATTTTGGTTTACTGCTCTGAATGTTAATTTATTTTGCTAATCTGAACAATCCATATGAAGAACTGAAAAGATTGCCTTTGATAGCTGAAATGGTTCACTAATATACTTTGCTCACTCACTGTTAATATTTCTTCCCCTATGTATTTCAGGCACCAATGCTGAAGTGCATTTTAAATAGCCAGGTTACATAACCAAGCGCTGTATTATCAGCTAGCTTATATCTCTAAGGATGTCTTCCAAAAAACAGACCATCATTATGATAATCCTTCTGTCGCTCTCTTTATGCACACAGATTCATGTTTATCTGCAAGTCAAAACTTTACCTCATTGGACCATGGTATTTGATAACTCGGAATCCCTAAATAATTTCATGGTCTGAAAAAACCAAGTAATTCTTGAAAATTTGTGGTAGGGTATCCAGAATATTTTCTACAGTCCAATGTTGACAAAATTAGGCAATTCTCGTGGTCATTGTCAGTGCTTTAGACTAGTTGAACCTTTGAGAAATTAGTGGTCCGGTTTAATGTTCTTAGATTACTCCTTAAACCATTGAAATGGTAAACTAAGTTCCATATTCCATGAGTTTCACGTGGCTTCTTATGAGGACAGCGTTTATAGGTAGGTAGGTAGCTGATGAGAAAGAATTACAATTAAAGGAAGATATACAAGGAAAGCGCGAATGATTAATGGATATTTTGTAGCTATATTATTGGTTGTTGTGACATAATAATTCTTTTTAACTCAACACTTTCTCCATCTGCTTTCCCAAAACTAACTTGCTGTCATTTTCAACAATTGAGCTGATTATGGTTTTTAGTTTATGAGATCGAAGAGTATTTCATGTTTTAACTCGTTGCCTTTTGTTGTGCAGACAGTCGCCGTGCTTCAATTTCTGAAGTGCAGGATATAGTTAAGGGTACATATGATTTTGCAACAAGGCCAATGTTTTGCCATCTATCCGTTGCTAGCTGTCCTCTTCCCATACCCTTGCCATTTCCTTCAATTTTTGGAAATTATATTGGACAACATGGTGAGCTGTTGAGCAACCCATTATCAGGTTCTTCCTCCAAAGGATCACTTGATGTCCCTTCTATACCCATGGCAGTTCGATTGTCTTCGAGTAGTGCCATTTTGCCGTTTTTAGAGAATAGATTGGAGAATCTTCGTAGATTTGGATTGCAGAGAGGTGCTTTGGGTTCCGAGCTACTAATAAGTTGGGGATTTGGAAAGGATGAATTAGACGAAATTGGTGAGACTCTGTTCAAAAGGGTTTCAGCATTAAATCCTCATTCCCACTTTTCGTCGGATTCGGATTAAGTTTTAGGTGGATTTAAGCTGCTTCCTTTTCATTGCAAGTTGAGTTTACCTGCATTTTCGAAATGAATTTGAATTGTAATGAAGTGGAATGCGATGCAGATGAATATAAGTTTAAATGAATGTACGCGTTGTTTTCAATCTTCAGTTTCGCCCAAAGGCCTGCGCTTGACCTGGGTGGTGATGTGATTTGAGCAGAAAGACAAGTAGAATCCGAAAAGTCTAAACTCCCGAACTGTGGTGAGAACTGAGAAGGCATTAAGGCAAGTATTAAATAATTATACTATTTATTTAATAATCGTGTTAGTATTGAACGCTTAATTATTGGACTCTTTCAAAAATATATTTAGTAAACGTATTATATTGGTCATAAAGAAACGTCGACTAATAGGTAATCAAATTGTGTTGATTTATTTATAATTTAATGGAAATGATATATTTGTCTTAAACAAACGTATGACTAATTAGTAATCATATTGTGTTGATCTATTTATAATTTAGTAGGCATGTTATATTTTTCATAAATAAACTTGTAATATAACTCATCTTGATCTAAAAAATTATAATATTTTTTATAACTGGGAATTCCAAATTCCCTCTTCAGATTTGGCCAAAAAACAATCTTCCTTTTTTTATTTTTTTTTTAATCTCAGCCGTTCATTTTTTGTAATCGACGGCTGAGATTAAAAAAAAATTAAAAGAGAGTGGAGATTGTTTTTTGGCCAAATCTCAGGGGCAAACGTCATTCCCCTTTTTATAACACGTTATAAATGTGATGTTATGTGCTTACCATTCATAATTAGAAATACATGCTTAGGGCTAGTTTAGGATTATTATTGCTTATAAAATAAGTTTTTATTGTATGCTAATGAACTAATTAGTTGTTAAAAACAATGGTTGAGTGTTTGATAAATTGTGTTGTATATTTTGAAAGTAAAATATGAACATTTGGTCAATTTAATATTAAAAATATTAAGATAATATATAATGATTGTAATAGACATATAATTAAATTATATTTTTTGAAGCAATGTAATAAATTTTTAAGAAATATAATTTAATAGTAAATCATGGCTATTGGAATTTTATTCCGTTCTCTCTAATTTTCTAACTAAACAACAATATAAATTAAATTATTTGATAAAATTTTAATTCTTTTTGTATGTGATTGATAAAAAAATTTATAATGTAATAATAAACATATAATATAAATATATTTATAAAAATATAGGACATAATTATCTTTTATTAAAATAATAAAATTACAATAAAAATTTTAAAAATTACATTAAATATATTTTTGAATTATTTGATAAGCTACATTTTTTTTAAAAAAATATTGTCTCTCATACTTTTAAAATCTATTGCTAAAAAAAAAAAAATAGATTATGAAATAAGTAGTTTTAATTTTTTTTTAAGTATTCCTTTAATTTGATTTTTCTACTAGTCAAAAGATTAGAAGTCCTTTTAAAATTTTTTCATATACTTTAGTTGTTACAGAAAAATACTTTTAAAGAATTGAAAAAATATATTTTACTTTATCTTAAAGAAGTCCAAATTTTATGCTTTTGATTTTGACCATAGCTCTTTTCTTTAGATTTTTAGAAGGAAAATTGTCTAAAATACTTTGATTTTATTTTAAAAATTACCCCATTTCTCTTTTAACATAATTTTTGAAACCTTGTCTATTAAAATAAATATATAATTTTTAATAATTATTTTTTTTGTTAAAAGTTTTACTCCAACAAATTCTACTTCAATAAGCCAAACTAAACAAATCATAAGATATAGAGGTAGAGATATTTTCAAATTAATCTAATATAAATCGATCAACATAGTCAAAAATTCTTGAAAAATTCTTAAATAGATTAAAGAATGAATATTTTTTAAATTGTTTTTTGTAATTTGGATTTTGAATTAGATCAATTTAAACTATAAAACTGTAAATTAAATCGTTTAATATTATTCTATAAAAATTATTATTATTATTATTATTATTATTATTATTATTATTATCTCAAGTTATATATAATTGCTTGCATCTGTTGCATATGATAATAAATAAATAAAAAAATTATTTACAGAGAAATGGTTCACGAAACTCTTTTTTAAGAATTAATAAGAGAATATAAAATTAATAACAATCAGCTGTTATATCATTAATTTTATAATAAAATTCAAATTACAAATTCAAATAACTTTAAATGGGATGAATTTTACGATTTGAATTGGATTAGTGTGTGATATTTTGATTAATTGAATAAGATTAACTTAATTTTAAATTATAATATTTGTATCGATTTAAAATTTGATTTCAAACTTATCTAAATTGTATGTTGTACCTCTATTAAAATGATCATATTCTTAATTTTTGTCTCAAGAGTCTAGGTTGATATAGTATTGTATGCTACCACGTGAAAGGTTTATTGTTACTTATTTTTTTTGAAATTTGATAATATTTCAATTAAATAATGAAATATAAAAATGATCATTTACCTCCTTTATTTAAAATATTATTTTCAATAACCTTTATATCTACAATTAGATACAATTATTTAATTATCTCATATTATTAAATATATATTTACTTAGAAGTATATAATTAATTGTATACTTAGTAATTAAAACTGAATAAATTAAAAAAAGATTCATGTATTTCCATTACTAATAATCTAAAAAATAATTCTTATAATTTTTATTAAATTATGGTCATTGTCTAACAACTAAATACATATTAACAATAAAATAAAATAAAAAATTAAAATAAAATTATAAATATTTAATTAATTTTTAAAATATAACAATAACTAAATAATAATAAAGAATAAATAATTAATTATATCTAATTTTGTTATTATATAAGTTTAAAGATAATTATAATTATAATTTATAAAAAAGGGAGTAACTATCTATTTTTATTTTTTTATTATTTAATTGAAATATTATCAAACCTCAGATAAGATAATTGATAATATCTTGAAATAAAAATATTTCTTCAATATGGCTATAACTAAATATTTTTTTTAATAAAATTATTTATAAGTTTAGATTGATGAATATTGTGTGGTTCGCTTTCAGATCTTCCTCCGAGGCATTTGAACCATTAACTCCTACGCCTGTAAAGGCTCTTTTGCTCTTGTCTCCCATCAACGCCTTTTAAGGGAAAGCCCCTAACTTAGATCTGATAGATCAATGGTCATAGCATTGCATTAATTTGTGTCTGTATGTTTAGAATCAATAACATAGCTTTAGTTGCCATGACTACATTAAAAAGAAAGCTGCCTCTGCCTCAACCTCTATAATACATTGAATTGGACAGGACCGTTGGTAATATTTAATTAAAATTATAAATATTTATTTTCAGATTACCAACTTTAACATAACACAAACATAATAAATAAAATATATAATGAATTAAAAAAATGATAAAGAAAAATAATTAACTTTTTTTTTGAATTTCTCTTTTATAACATAGTAAACTATCCTAAACTTATCATTATCTCTATAATGAATAAAAATATAACTAATATGATACAAATGGTTCAAAATACAATAAACAGTTAAAAAATAAATACATAAACATGATAATGTAACATCGTAAAATATTTTTAAAAAATTCACGAAAGTAAAAGTCATATTTCAATCATCAAAAGAGATACAAATATCACTTAATTTTTTATTATAAGAATGAGTAATGACATCACTATAATTAACACGAGATTTCAACATCAAATAAGTTGAATTTCAATAACTTTTCTCATCAAGTATGAATCTCTTAAGATCTAATCCATAATAAATTAAAGTAGCATTAAACTTTTATCTTCTATAACAATAATATGCAAAATATTGTATAGTATCTATAATCTTTTCTATATGAACTTGAATTAAACTCAATCCATCTTTGACAATCAAATGAACAATACAACAAACACATTTCAAATGAAAAAAATTATGAATCAAAATCATGTGTAGGTATTGTATTATTAATAAACTTGTTAATGGCAGAATTATTAACAGAAACATTATCAAAAATAATGCTAAAAATTTTATTTTATATTTTATATTCTTTAAAAACACTTGTCATTGTGTTGAAAATTACAAATGCATTATTTGGATATTCTAACTTATAAAAAGTAATAATTTTTTTATGTAACATCCAACTATCATTAATATAATGAGAAGTAATATAAATATAACCTAAATAATTATATTTAGTCCAACAATCAGAAATAATAGAAATAACTCCTGTAAAACAACTAAAATTTGTAATCAATTTTTTTTTTTAACTTGTTAAAATAATTTAATAATGTCATTCTTACATATATCGCCCTTTTAATTCATCTATGAATATCATATATCAATCAATTTTATTTCATCCAAAATACCTCGATCTCGTGGATCTCATTAAATCATTCAACAAACTATCATAATAGCTATATCGATATAGATATACACGATTAGCTTACAAGGTCAACATAATCAATATTTTCAATATGATACTCCTTGTTCATTCAATTAATAATTAATAGGAAATCTTTTCCTATATCATAGCACACACTATATAATATACAATACATAAACATATTATGGTATTATTTTGATAACGTTAATTTGTATCCACTGTACGATATAGCATAAAAATGAATCATATGGCTTTTTGACCATTATAGTACATGGAACAAAACAATTAGTTGGCTCATAGGCCATATTATCACAAAATAATAATATTTGACCTTTGTCTATCACATTCCATAAAATCATCATAAAATCAGCCATAATATCAAAGAGTATAAAATACATCAACAATTATAATATAATAAATCAGAATATTAGTTACTCTATAGTCTATTGGATTTTTTCCATCTCACTTAGCTATAAGAAAATCCTTACCTCTTAAAGTTAAAAATGAATATTAATTTTTCTGTAGTTTATTAGATTTTCATCTACTTCATTTGATTGTAAAAATATCCTTACATTTTAGAGTTAAGATCTCAATAGCATACTTATGCTATTGGACTATATAAGTCCTCATCCTCTAGTTATTGGATCATAACCAATCCTCACTTTTTAGTTGTTAGATCACAAACGATCCACATTCTTTATGTAATATTCAGATATTGCAAATAAGGCCCCCAACAATAACAACAATAATAATAGATAAATCCAAATTCAACAACAACGGTTTATAAGCCCAATTTCATTAACCACAACCAACAAGGCCAATTAAATTTTAAAACCCATATCATCATATATGTATATAAACCATTGTCGAACCATTTCATAGTAACATAAATCTAATTTCACATATCAACCTTATAGTTAGCCTCCTAGCCTCGATTATATATATATATCAATACAATGGTCCCATGGACCTCTCAATTCATTTCACAAGACATCTTAGGTCATATATGGGTTTACCTATATGGGAAACCATATTCACTTAGAATTTCATTATCAATTTAAATTAACATTTTAATAAAATCATTATTCACATAGATCAATATTATATTTGTCCTCCTCGGCTTTATTACCACATGTAAAATATGTAAAATTTTATAATAATGATTATTTAGTCATTATAATCATCATCCAACCTTAATGCATAGTCATAATCCAATTTACCATTTGTTATTCATAATTTCATTGACCAAATATTTTATAGGGATATAAATTGAAATGTGTAATAATCTCAACATAACAAAACCATAAAGTATTCTCATTTTCAATTCATTCTTGACCTTATTATATATAAATTGATACCACGTGAGATATTCATGTTTGTGTTTATATAATACATGAGGTCACATCAATAACTAACTTTCTAAGAATTCAAACTATGTAAGTCTAATAACGTATGTGAGCCCCGTGTCTATAACTCAAGGGCATAATGATAATTTTTTACTTTTCCTATTCATACATTGCATCCATTTCGTACATAGTATGCATGCGAGCGTGATTATGTAATTTAGTCCAAGAATTTGATTGGTTAAGATAGAGTTTTGGGGGCCGTAAATATAGGGACTTCAACGTAATTAAAAGTAAGTTTTATTTTAAATGGAACTCCAATGATATTTTTTATTTAAAGAAGGGTTTGGGAGAAAATGTATAATTCGTTCGGATGAATGGGATGAATCGTTCAAATGAACTTTCTGATCCCAGATTTGTTCGAACGAATGGATAATTCATTCGATTGAATCGATGGTGTCGTTCAAACGAATTCTTGATTGTTCGAACGAAAATTTGGAGGGCTCTCTGACTTCGAAAGTACCAGATTCGTTCAATCGAAGTTAAGTTCGTTCAAACAAATATATATTCGTTCAAATGAATCCCCCGATTCGTTCGATTGAATTAGCATGAAATGATAACTTTGCCCTCTTCTAGAACCTTCTCCTTAAAAAAACTTAAGAACAAATTGATAATTTCGCTCTTTTTTTATATATAGGGGTCAGGGGTTGAATTTTTCACCTTTTCTTCTCTTTTTTCTTCTTTCTTTTCTTTTCTCGTCCTCCATCACGTTCTCTCCTCTGGTTATCTCAATCCTCACCCAAATTTTCGTTCAAATTCTGATTTCTCTTTACCTGTGAGTTACATTCTATGCATCTAGCTAATTGAGAGCATCAATTTGATAGTAGAAGCGCAGAGATTGAAAAGAGTACCTAGGGTTTTTTATAAAAAAATTAAGACTTTTTGATTTCTGTGCGAAATAAAAAAAAATCGACCACACTACGAGGTTCGTAGCTTCGTTTCTAACTCATCTATGTATTTATTTTTTTATTCTAATAACTTTGATTTGTATGGATTTTATTGTACATTCGTTTAGATTTTCGTAGATTTATCGCTTGTATTATAGTTTTTAAGTGATATTTAAGTGGTAGAGGAGTCGAGAAAGTCGTAGAAAGTTAGAAACGTGAATTCAGAGAAATTAAATGAACATAAACAGTAATTAGAGTTACTATTCTGATGGGTGTGTAGGGTTCACTTGTCAAAACCATGAAAACAGGTCGAGTTGCGTTAGTTTAATCACAATGTAGGTCTATAGTAGTGATATATAGACGGTTATGCGACAAAATTTGAGAGATTTCGCATATTGTTCGATTTTAAAAACCCAAGGAAACATGCATATCACGCATACTCATCATGAGTCGCATCTTAGAATGAATATTAATATAGTTATGGTGAATGTGATTAGGCGACAGAGCACGAGCGAGAAACCAGCGTACCAAGTCAAGAAACGAGAAGAATTAGGGAGTGTATACCCTCTCTAAGTAGTAAATGAACTCTTTCATTTTCATTATTTTAAATAAAATCTTGTTTTTGTGTCAATAGCGATATAAAAGGTTTTATAAAGGATTTTGTTTATTTTTCTTCGTTTTATAAATGCTTATAAATGTTTTGACTTTGGATTTGAAATGATATGCGATGCTCATGATGGATTTGATTTAAATATATGTTTACATCTCCGGCGAATTTGGTTTGTGTTTGATGGATATGGCATTATACATAAATGTTTTTGATTTATCGATATGATGATGGATAATTGTGACATGTGGTTATTGGTTTATACTTTTTTGGTGATAATGGCCATGAGGGCGGGGTTTGTTTACTATAGCTATAGAGGAGGTAGCCTAGGGTCGGCCTGATTGAGAGGTTGTCTAGGTGAGTGGAGACTCCACAGGTGGGGGTGATGTGATATTGTTATGGAGTTGTGATTCAACCACCTGTGAGTCTCGTCAAGTTAGTTACGGACGTCACCCTGTGACTGCTCGAGACAAACGTCGGTGGTGGATATATTTTTTGAAAAACCTGCATATTCTATTTTCTTGTATTTAAAAATCTATTTTTATAAAATTATATATTTTATCTGCATATAAAACCTATTGACGATTTCGGGATGCCTAGGACTAAGATAATCTCCGAGAAAAGCAGCCGGCCCAATGATTTTAATATATGATTTGATGTTTGTTATTTTATTAAACTGTTTGTAGAATACCTCGGAACTGCTTCCTATTTCTAAATAATTTTATTTATTTATTTATGTCTACTTTTGGTTTATTCATGAAGTATACTCCTGTATACTCATCCCTCTCACCTTTCAATTTCAGGTTCGCTTATGTCGTCAGCTAGCAGTGGTGGTGATCCTTCAGAGTTAGAGAAGTGAAGGTATATTCATGTAATTTGACTCACTTAGGAAAGACTAGTCCACTGGAACTGTTTTACGACCTGGATTTGTATTTTATCTATCTAATGGGAACAAATATGTAAACTGATTTGATATTGTTTTATTATATTTAAGGTTTGATACTTTTATATTATGAAGATTGATTTGTGGAAAAGAATGAAAATATTTATAGAAGTGTTTATGGTCCTTTGATTACATTTTGAAGTTTGGGTGGATTTGGATGATTTGATTTTGGAAGTGTTTTATTGGCTGCTTTAGAAATGCTTTATATTTGTTTATGATTTCAGCCTTATAAGTTCTTAGTAAACATTCTGGACCTAAGGAATGCTTATTAAGAATCTGTGACGGTTGTCACGTGTGGGATCCACGGATTAGAACGTGACAACGTATGATTAGAAATAAGATAGTTCAAGGTCTACTCACCTTTTTAGGACGATATACACTCTGTATTGTCGTTCATTCCATACGACTCCTTACTTGCACATCTGATTCCTAAATACATATATTGGCATCTAATAAATCTCAAATTCTCAATCAATAATAATATAATTCTAAATGCACAATTATGCCCACAATCTATCCGAATTATCCAATTAACTATTATTCAATGAATTCAATTTCATTTATAGCCATTTATCTTATTTTCATCACTGAAATCCCATGACCATTTATAAGATAATATTAATCAATAATTAGAGCTCAATTTTAGCTTTTAACACACTGTCTTTTATAGGCCTATAGGTTAAATTTTAATTCTCGATAATTATAATACTATAACAAATTATTCTATGCAAGTAATTAAAGTCAATTTGTCATAATTAGACAAAAATCCCAAATGCACAATAAAACCTTAACTCGTACAATAAACCTTAAACTCACAATTACTTCAAATCATGAAGTTAATACTTAATCGAGTTAGAAGTCTTACTATAGAGCTCATTTAACTCTCAAAAGCTTTGATCATCATCGATTGGTAAAAATCACAAGATAAATAGTAAGACTTAACTCTCTTGGGTTTATTTCTTGATCAAATCGATGAAATAAAGCTCTTCGAGTGTAAAATGTATTTAGTATTAGTAATTTATAGCAAGAAATGGAATTTTAATTAGTAAAATATCAAAAAAATTGAAAAGAAAAGAAATTGATAGAAAATTAAAAGGTGAAGGCTCAAAAGGAAACCAAAGAGAAGAGGGAAGGAGAATGCCCAATTCCAGCCTCCTATTGAATATATATAGTGCTTATAGAAATGATAAAATGAGCTTTGAAAGTTTAAAACAAGAAGAATCCAAAAAAGGGGTCAAAAATGATAATTCACGACCAAAATATATCAACCGACGTCGATCTGCACTTGGAGACTTAAAACGACTAGAATTTTGGTGTCAAATCCTACACCAGACATCCCTATATGGCCAAGTCCGATTCACCGATTCATGGGAGGGGTTGCTGCAACTATTTGTTTCTGTTTCTAGCTTATGATCTTTATGCGTTTGGTTTTCGTACTCCTTTATTTTCAATGATGTTTTCTCTCTCATTCGAAGTTTGATTTCACTATGATTTCTTTTTACTCGACTGTATATTAATCCTTTTTATGTATTAAAAAACTGTTTATCAATTGGACTTTTCAATTAACAGAAATTTAACTTTAAAGTTCGAGTCTTAGTTGATAACTCAAAAGAAATCTTTCCAAATTTAATTATTTTTCATTCAAACCTCATCAAATTATATATTGGGTCTCGATATCAAGTTCTATACTCATTAATCATACCCAAATAGGTATTTTATAAAAATGACAAAAATACTCATTGACGGCAAAATAACCAAATTATCCCAGTTTCTTGCAATGGGGTTTACTAAAAAAAGTGCTTTTAAATAATTTTAAATAAATATTTTAAATTTTGTAAATGATTAAAAAACATATACACGAGGGGATTCAAATCTTGGACACCAAGGAAATGCAATAAATTTATCACCAAGCCAAGTACTAAATTATTAACTTTATTTGTAGTTTATTTTTTTATAATTTAAAATCATAATTAATGAATAATTTAAAATTAAAATAAGAAATAAAAAATGAAAATTTAATTTATAATAAAAGCTCTTATTTTTAGATAATTCATATGAATTTATTATAAAATAGTAAAATATATTAATTTTTTAGTTTTAAAAATTATTATTAATTTATGAATATAAATATTTTTAAATTAATGGTGTAACTAAAGATTATATAATTGTTATTTAATTATAATAAAAATTGAATAACTAATGTTTAATATAATAATATTTTAACTTTTAATTAGATCATTAATATTTAATTTATAATGATAATAGATATTTAATATAATTATATTTTTAATTTTTAAATTAGAAATAAAATAATTAATATTTAAATATAGTAATTTTCTTAAAATAATAATAAAATTAGTAGTTAATTATTAATATTTATTATTATTTAAATTATTCATTAAATACAACCTTACGTGTATTAAAATAAGTTATAAATACAATTAATATTTAAATATTTCGCAGTGATCAATTAATTATTATTTTTTAAAGATAAAGGGTTTGAATTTTTATGAATACACGTTTAGCAATGTTCCAAAACAATTATACCTCTAAAAGCAACCTTTTTTGGTTAACCGAGCTAACAAGTAGACTAAACAAAAAAAAACGAAATAGAAAAATAGGCTAAACAATAGAGACATGCAAAGAATTTTCCCTAGGCAACACCATCAATTTTATCATCATCTTGTACATGTAAAATTGCTTCAACGTTCTTCTATTGAATAAGTAAGGGTGGAGGGGACGAAGTTAGGCTTGTTTGTGATTCGTCGATTCATTGAATTAACGAGATTCTATTTTAAAAATAATAATAAAATTAGTAATTAATTATTGATATTTATTATTGTTTAAATCATTCATTAAATATAACCTTATCCGTGTAAAAAATAAGCTATGAATAAAATCAGAGTTTAAGTGTTTAGCGTCGTAATCAATTGATTGTTACTTTTTAAGGCTTCGAATTTGAATTCCCTCTCAACTCCGAGAATCCCGTGTGACCAAGAAGAAAAAACAGAAAATAATAAAAAATAATAAAAAAAAAGTGAGCTTGCGGTTCAGGGAATGAATTTAAGTTTAAAAAAATATATTCTTATAAATTATAATAATATAATTATTATAATTTATATATAACTCAATTATCAAAAATTTTCACGCGATATAGTTTTTCAATTCACATATATATAACCAAATCCCACAATTCAGTACTTTGAAAATTTTGTCTAACAGCTTCGTATCATTATTTGGAGAATTCATGAAAAATTCTCAGCACATCCTGCAGTATCGTACCATCATCTAAATATCATATTGAAATTCACATGTGTAGCACCGAACGACAAAGCATCTCGACGCATAGCCCAAAATTCATCTTTGTCCAAATGGATTCTAAATACTTCAATCACATCACTGGAAGAAACGAATACTTACATGGTGGTTTGAGTACATCACAACTATATATATATATATATAAGAAATATTACTTTTCAAGCAATGCACTACTTCAAGTCACTTCACACATCAAGTATGCATGAGACTAATTACAGTACCATGTAATTAATTTACATATAAATAATATTTTATTTATTAAAAACGAGTATAAAAAATATTTACTCGCATTCTCACAAGTTAATTCTGGTATTTCAGAAATTTCGTGGGTCTCCTCTACCTACAAATGACGAAATTCTCAGATAAAAATTTAACTATTTAATACTATTTCTAATAAAAAAAATTTCTTTTTCTTCCTCCTCGGTTTTCTTCTCCTTCTCTTTTCTTTTCCCCTTCTCTCGGTTTTGTTTCTGTTACTTCCTTATCCTTTGATTTCAAAAATAAATCGATTTCCCATTTGGTTATAGATTTGTATGTATGGTCGTTACAAGGTGAAGCAGATACCCCTAAAGGATATGGTTTAGTGGATAAAAAAATATTGGATAGACTACCTTTGCACTCATTCTGTGTTCAAATTCAGGGATATATTCTTTTTAAGAGTTTAGGGTAGTTAGGAGCCGATCTCTATTTAAACAGTTGTATTTAAAACTAATTCCGTATTTAACTGAAAATTATAATTTGAGTATTGCAGGAGTTTGTATTTTTCACTATATGCCAAAAAAAAAAGAAATTGAAGCAGATATTTTACATGAGAATTTGTGGCATATTCTTTTTTTCAATTGAAATTTAAGTGTTATATAAGGATAGGTTAAGCTTTACACAATTAAATCCTTTCTCACCCAAGTTACACTTCTAAATTTAAACAAGTGTGAACGCTGAAAAAAAAAACTTGCTTAAGATAGGTTAAAATTATATATATTCATATATGCAAAATCAACTCCTTTGCTGCATATATCGATGCATGTCTTTCTTGGGTTCTTTCTCCAATTTGATATTACTGAACGTAATAAGCCATAATCAATTATTATTACATGCAAGTAACATATATAAATATAAGTTACATTACGTACTTTTGTAATTTATTTGTATATCTCTTTAATAAAAAAAATAGGATTTATCATAAGTTTTATATATGCGCATATTGTGTATTATTGTCATCTTTTTTTAAGAGTTAATTTAAGAAGTAAATTAGTTTTATTAGCATATTCTTAGGAGTTAGTTTAGAAAGCAATGAGTTGTATCTTTTGTATATATTTTGACCGTGAGAGCAATACAAGACAGAAGAAAATTCTCACAAAATAATCTTTGAGTTTTGTTAAAAGTATATATATACTATATTAAAAATTAATATTTATTTTTGAAACACAAGACAAATAAGATTTTTTTTTAGGTATACAATAAAAACATCAAGTCCTGTAGTGTTCAAACCATGGCATTTAGTCGAATATAAGATCATTGTCAGATGCAGTCGTCTGACGTGTCTAGAAATCACCCAACGTTATGATATAAAGATTTGTTAAAATCCACTTGTTATTCTCGACTCTTATAAAGAATAGACCTCCTAAATTCGAACACAAAGGCATTCGTCCAATATACCCTTATCCACTAAATCACACCCTTTTAGAGTCAAGATAAATAAGATTTATTACTTAACCTTTTATTTTTTATTTTGCTTATTTGAGAATCTAGTATTTTATTATAAAAGAAAATTTTAATTGCTTAAAAAATTACAATATCTCAATATCAAATCAAATCTTAATTATTTTTTCTGTAACTTTTTCATTGGAGGTATGAACTAGCTTTAATAATTTTATCTTTTAAATAAATTTATGGCTTGCCTTCATTCATGTTAGGAAATGCATATATTAATAAATAATTAGACCATACCAATCTATAAGAATTAAACCTAATTATATTTTAAATAGAATTATCGTATTTCTACTTAGTTATGAAAAGAAAAAAAATTGAATCACAAATTCTTTATAAAATATGTTATTTTCTTTTTATTAATATTCAATATCTATTATTTCGTCACTTTAAAATTAATCAAAGTTCTTGGTAGGGTTGAGTGAATTCATTGAACCTCATGAAATTTACACAAATTTGTGTTGAGTGGTTGTCGTTGCATGCATGTTTCAAAATAAAAGATTATCTTCACATGGCGGTGCATATTAAAACAAAGACGACAAGAAGTACAAAAAGTTTTCATTCAATTGAATGAATTTGATTGAAATGTCAAATTCAAAATCAAATGGAACTGTTTGTATTAAACATATCACATCCCTTGTTCGTGTTATTCATGCATTATAACTATCACATATTACTGATACCTATTTTTAATATGAATGTATATTAAAAACCTATAAAATTTTTAAAATACTTATTTATAAATTAAAATATTTAAAAATTTCAATTAATCATTCTATATAACCTAATTCTAACCAACAACAATCTAAATCTTACTCTTATCTCATTTTCTCAATCACTCTAAAAATTTAAAATCACTTCTAAATTTCAATATTATCATTCAAAATTATCTCACAATTATTATTAATTTTTTTTGCATCTCACTAAAATAACAATATATAATTTTTAAACCTTAAAAAACAGTTTTCATAAGTAATAAATACCCAAATCATAAAATATACAGAGTTTATAAATTTTCACAAGGATCAACAACACCTACAGCTTAAAATCCTAATTTGAAATGTGGGGAAAAAGATGTGTGATTATTAGAAAATACTCAATGAGTGAATGAAGAATTAAATAATATATTAAAATCCTCATTTGAAACTAGGTTACCAAACCTTATATGGCATACAAATATCAATTCTCATCTCAAAGTAAAAATTTCAAATATTAAATCTCAAAATGAAAGTATAACCCACTCTGTGGTGTATTGAATTTTCGTCCATAGGACAACCTTTATCTCGTAGAGCTACTCTATAGCTTCTTGGATTCTCATATTTAAGAAATTTCTCACTTCATAGAATTGATAGACATTAGCATGCTAAGTGTCATTATATCGAATACCGGTATATACGGGTTAAACCAAGAAAAATGGGTTAAAACCTAAAATCAAGCAAAACCATAGCACACAAGGCCCAATCAACAAAATAATGGCACGTAAGGTTAAATCAATAAATCAAAGAAAGAAATCATCGATAAAATCATCTTTATCATCTTTATCAAAAGGATAAAATAATCTCATACTTAACCTCCTGACCTAACTCATAACATATGCAAAACATACTATAAACCAAATAATCTCATCAAAAGATTAACATTCATAATTGGCCTTCAGACTCAAACACAAGTATAAACAAATATATTATAATCATCATAAAATTAACATCTAAATTTACCACAAACAAGGTATCATTCTGGTCATCACACAACCAATAAAATCTATCGTCTTCTCACATGATCATATAATAATATCTAGCACCTTAAGGCATAAAAATATATGTTTCTTTTCCTTTGTAAATAATTTTAAAAAAAAAACAAGAAAAAGGGTAGAAAGATATCCATTCACTTTACGAGGCGAGGAAATTGCTTCTTTTATGTTTTCTCATGACGGTAGTTCTCTAATCGGATCACCCACACCTAAAATGATCATACACATGCAAAATCAATAATCATATCTCATGTAATCAATAATTATGCACGTGCAATGTATGAAAAGGCCCCCATTTGAAGTTATTAATCAAATTTCTCGTGTAACAATTAAAACGATTCTAATCTCAAATAAATAAACATTCACTATAGTCATTTGATCTGATTTTATCCCATTTCATCGAGATTATGTTAAAATGATCAATATACGAAAATTCTTATTTGTACAGTAAACGAACTTCATTGTGCACTATACCTAAATTTTGAATTCACATTTTCATAAAATAGATGATATACGTAGATTTCTCACATCGTAACTAACAAACTTAATACTTGGAGTATAATCATTTGGGATTTATTTTAAAAACGGATAAACAGTAACCAAACTCTTCAGTTTTATCTAATCATGCTTAAATGTGTAATTCTGATAGAAATCGAGCTAGAAAACTTACCTAAGGGTTGAATTTAATTTCGAGAAGCTTTAATTTTCACCAATCGTTAAAATTCCTTTGGCATGAACAATAAACCATAAACTTTCTCTTTGCTCTCTAAGCTTGAATTTTCAACAAATCGACAAAACCAAGTATATAGGATATAGAGGGTGATGAGGGCTATCAATTTGGTGTAAAAGATGAGAATTTAATCGATCGAATGAGGAGAAAATTAAGAAAAATGGAGATACTCTGAGGGGAGAATGGGAAAAGGAAGAATCAGAGAAGAGGGAAAAATGAGATTTGTTGTGCAATCAGGCTTATATATAGAGATTTGTACAATTACTATTTTGTCTTTGGGTAAGGAGAAAGAAACAAAATTTTCTAAATGCAATTTTCGCTTTTTCATAGGATTTTTAATCTAACAAATTACTCGATTCATTCAGTTAAATCTCATTTTGTTTGAATGAATTACTCAGTTTGTTCAACCAAGATTTTTATAGCTCTCTGAAAATTTTGTGGTCATAGATTTGTTCGAATGAACCTGTATATTCATTCGATCGAACTTATTTATTCAAAAAATTTTTTTTGTAGTTCTTTGTTCAACTGAACTTCTCAATTCAGTCCATCAAAAACTAATCATTTGAATGAATTCCCCTTATTTTTAAGCAAATTTCTTATCCAATAAAAAATTTTAAAGCTTCCTTTCTGAATTCATTCCTAACACATACCATGCCAAATTTCAAATCTAGCTCTTTCTAAATTCGCTTGATATAAATGCTATGGAGCCAATATTCAAAAGGATACTCGAACTCATATTTTAAGAAAATAACAAAAATGCTTTTGAAGGATAGAATGACTGAAATACCCTTATCTTAAAAATACGAGGCTTACTTTTCAGGCCTCATATACATTGATCAATCACAACACAAGCCATATTTCCTTTATTTATAAAATGAAATATAGTACAATTAATCATTTAAAATAAGAATTATAAAAAGATAAATCTAACTTCCTAATATTAAAAATAATTAATTTTTATCAACATTTTTAAGAGAAATGGAAAGCAAGATTAAAGGGTGTCCACTCATATGTAGGGAGGATACTCACTCTTTATCATCCCTCTTTTCAATTGGGCTCTTTTCTCGAGTTTTCAATTTCTAATTATACATATTGAGATTTTTATTAATCTCTATACCTCAATTAATAATAATATATAACCTATACGCTAAAATCATAAGTAAGGTTCTTCGGTTTTCTAATTGACGACTATCTCTTAACCTCAAATCCGCTTCCGATCATTTATCCAATTTTTATCAATGAAATCCTATGGCCAATTTATAACAACATCCATTTATTTGTTTATAATCTAATTTCGGTTTTAAATTCTTGACAAACTTTTAAATTATCAAAAAACTTTCCAATTTCTTGCAATTCAACCTAAATTTAAATTATTCTAACCTAATTTCACATGAAGTAACTAAATTATTTGAATCAAACTTAAAATTTTTGGATGAAGAGTGAAATCCTAACAACACAATAACCTCTCTCATTGTCTTATTCGATTTTTGCAACCCCATGTCAATTTCTTCCAATTTGATCTAAAATACAATTATTCTATGTCCTAAATGATACAATTAAAGTCAATTTGTTAAAATCAAGCTTAAATTTATAAAATTCCAAAATATACAATAACCCTAAAATTACAAATTTGAAATTAATTCTAGAAAAGTTTTAACAAACTTACCAATGGGTTCATTGTAACCCAAGGAAGCTTTGATTTTCATCAATTGATGAAAATCTCTCATGTTAATAGTAAACCCTAACTTTCTCTTGCTTGTTTCTCGGTCAAATTAGAAAAATAAAGTTTGTAAGATGATAAGGGAGTTGATTTATGGTGTTTTATGATGAAAAATTAATGTTTAATTGGTGGAAAAGGGCAAGAAACATGAAGATGCAAAGAGAAACAAAGAGCTAAAAGGGGAAAATAAGAGAGAGATGAGGGAGGAAGAAGAATGAACATTCTTCTCCTGTTGGCATTACTTATAATGCCCTGAATAATTATGAATATATCCCTAAGTGTATAAAGAAAATAAAATTTCAGAAGGGGCCAAAACGAACATTTCCAAGGGAAAATATCAAATCTGTCATTGTTTGCTAGGAAGAACCAAAATCAACTTGATGTCTTGCCCAATGTTTTGGCATCAATCATCTAATTTTGGCTAGAATTGGTGCCAATCAGTCTGGTGAGAGGTTTGTGGGCTAGTTTGCATCTAATTGTTCTTAGGGTTTTCAATGTTCTAGCTATTATCATATGATGTTGTTTTCTCCTTCATCTAACATTTGATTTTACTTTAAATTCTTTTTATTCGACTATCTCTGACTCCTCTTTAAGTAGTACAATCGATTCATCAATTGCTCATCTTAATTAATGAAAATTTAGTTCCAAATATCGAGTACTCGTCGAAGTCTAAACTGAAACCTCTATTATTTTCAATTATTTTTGATCAAATTCTTTTCAAATCTCATACTAAGTCTCGATTTAGTATTGACTATTAATTATTATAGCCGAACATGTATTTTATAAAAAATAACAAAAATATTTTACAAAATAAAATAACCAAAATACCTTTATAATAGAAAAATGGGGTTTGCTAACTTTTTCATTGGTGTTATAAACTAGCTTTAATAAGTTTCATCTTGTAAATAAATTTATGGCTTGCCTTCATTCATCATAGGAAATGGATATATTAATAAATAATCAAAACATACCAATCTATAACAGTTAAACCTAGAATTAATTTCTACTTAGTTATGAAAATAAAGTTCAAAAAAAATTGGAATCACAAATTCTTAATAAAAAAATGTTATTTTCTTTTTATTAATATTCAATATCTATTATTTCATCACTTTAAAATTAACCAAGTTCTTTGTATGGTTGAGTTGAATTCATTGAACCTCATGAATTTTACACAAAATTGTGTTGACTGGTTGTCGCTGCATGCATGTTTAAAGATAAAAAGCTTATGTTCACATGGCTGTGCATATTAAAACAAGGATTTTTCTTTTAAAAAACAAAGACGACAACAAGTACAAAATGTTTTTATTCAATTGAATTAATTTGATTGAAATGTCAAATCCAAAATCAAACGGAAGTGTTTGTATTGTATATATATATTATTGGAGATGGTTATACTATAGAGCATTAAGTTGTACACTATACGATTACAATTTTTTAAATACTTTTATAGACCTTCGTAACTCTTTTTATAGTATTTTTTTATTATTTAATTATAATTTAAAATTATAAATTATATAAAAATAAAAAATTATATTTAAAAATAAAAAATTATGTCAAAAGAGTTAAAATAACTGCATACGCCATAGCTTTGCCCTATTGAAGAAGCATAGCTGGGATTCCTTTTTATTTTCATAATAGGTTAAATAATATTTACTCAGAAAACCTTCTACTCAAACCTGGGTCGTCCAATACTACAATTTCTCTTGAAGAGGGACTATCCAAGTATTGAAGAATGATTCAAGTTTTATAATAAATCATCATGATTTTAGAAAACTTAAGTATATTTAATTTGAATTTATACTCTATTTAAGTGAGTGTTCTTTTAAGTCAAATAAAGATTTTTTAAGGATTTTAAGATAATTAAATAGTATCTAGAAACTTTAGGTTTTCTAAGAATTTTGGGATAAGTTATTTTTTAAATATTTTAAAAAAATATTTATCTATAAATATAGGATTTTTTTAAAGATTCGGGAGAGGTTTAAAAGGAGAGAGATGTGCCTTAGGATTGAGGAAAGCTTTTTAGAGGCTGTCTACAACTGATCAAAAGACTTGTGAGCTTAAAGTAAGGAGATAAGTGTGGTTATTCTAAGAAACCATACTTACTCTTATATTTCTTGAAATATTCACATTAATTAAATTCTTCTTATCTTATTTCTAGTGTTCTTATGTAGTTGATTATTTACTTGTTAAGGATTGACTTGTCTTGGTTTCTTTTTTAATTATTTTTGAAGCTATTTTCGATCCAAATAAAAAAATCGAAATTCCATTGAGATTTCTTGATTCATATAAGTGAAATTAAGATACTTGATTTTTTTTTATAATAACCAATGAGTTATGGTACGTTGATGAGGATTAAAAATTAAATTAAATTAAATTAAAACAAGTGTAATTGAGTTTTGCTTTTAATTTTTTTCAATAACTTTTGATTTTTTGTTTTATTTTTTATAAACTAAAAATTATAATAAAACAGTTGAAAATTCAAGGAAGAGGGAAAAATTTGATGGAACATATATATTGTATAGCTTTATGCATCACAACCCTACGCATGATATTAATCATTGTGAGGGTCATCGACTTTATAAGTTCATGTTACAATAAAGCTAGTTTATACCAACTAAAATTTTAACTTTTATACTGTAATTAATTATTAATTTTTTGTTATATTTTATAAAATTTTTTGAAAAATAATTTATGTATAAATTATTAAATATAATAAAAAATTTAAGAATTGTGTTCAACTGAGTTTAAAAGCCAATAGTGTTCAAATAGATTGATTGTTTTGTCAAGATTTTAAAAAACGAAATACTTATATTTATAATTAAGCTCCAATAAAACCTAACTGAATTATTCTGTTATAAGTTATTCTATTTCAATATATTAACCAAGCTTAAAGTTCTCACAAATTCATCTTATGAAAGTTGAAATCGTATATAAATCTTTGCATACATTACCCACAATAACCTTTAAATTTTCTATGGTAAACTTTTGATTGTAATATTATAAATGTAAGCTGCGACTGCGACAACTTAAAAGTGCTGCTAATTAATATAATAATTGTGGTTTCTTTGACTTTCCATCATTCTTTTTTTCAAATGATCAAGAAATTAGCCCAATTACCAAATCAAAAACTGAATTTTTTCATGAAATCATTTAAATGCATGCTAACGATGACTTGTTGGTAATGTCATAATTTTCAATGTTTAATTAAATATCTACAACAGGGAAATAAATAATACATGCAAAAACCCCACGTACTTTAATTGAGAGTATGTTTTCTTTTTGTGGGTAAAAATTGTTTATTACAAATATAAATATTTTGCCAGCAATATAATAATATTATTATATTGTAATATTATAATATTAAAAATATGCATGAGAAAATTAATTTGGAAGATAATTACATTAATAATCATACATGGTTATTTGAAATAGAGACATAATTCATATGTAGTTGGAATTGAAAATTGTAAACCCTATATTCTTAATATAAGAGTATTTGGATCATTTATCTTATAAAAGCATTTTTGTTATTTTTTATAAAATACATATTCGGATATAATTAATGATAATTGACAATATATCAATGTTTAGTATATGATTTGAAAAAAATTAGATAAAAAATAGTATGGAATGGGAGATGGTTCATTTTAGACTTCGAAACAAAATTTTTGCTAACCAATGCCTATTTTTGACCAACAAATTTTTGTTACGTAAAATAGGACAAAGAGATTTGTTAGCTTGTATTTTATTCATAATTTCCATGCTTATTTCCCTCATTTTAATGTAATAACTTGTGCTTCAAGGGTGGATTTTATTTGTTTTGTGTTTTTGTGTTCTTAATCAGGTTAAGGATGAAATTTATGATTTTTGGAGCTGAAAAGAAGCATTTCCAGCAAGTCAGAATGCGTCCAGAAGAAAAATCCAGCAAAAACAGAAAATCTGGAAAACTATCGTGACACTAGCCGTGGGCACGGATAAAGCCCACGACGTAGAAAAAATTCTGGAATTCGCAATTCCGCGATTTTGACGAGTCACATCATCTTCTAACCTATTTTTAGACTTCTAAAACTCTTCTCCTAAGAAAGGAAGTTGTCTAGGAAGTTTAGAAAACCTAAAAAATAGGAGATTCTAATTTATGAAGGACAAAAACTCTCTTTTTAGGAGGAGATTTCATATTTAAAGAGGGGAACTTCCAGAAATCAAGGAGGCGGCTAGGTTTTGCAGAAAATCAAGAGGGCAGAACGTGGAGGAAGAAAAGAAGACCAAGAACAGCAAGATGTTTTCCAGATTTGTGTTTTCTTTATTTTCTACCATGAACAACTAATTTCTTTTCTAGTTAAAGGATAATTTAAGGATTGGTTTAAGGATTGTGAGATCTATTTTAAT
>JAVXUL010000020.1:4498388-4523340 GCA_035590515.1 Trichilia minutiflora
ATTATAATTATAATAATAATAATTAAAATTTTAAAATAAATTATTAATAAAAATCGGGTACCTGTTTAAAACTGGTACCCTGTTTGATAAGACCTGATCCTGATCCTAATTAAACTGGATCTAAATTTTTGGACCTGATCCTGATCCTAATTAAACTGGATTTAAATTTTTAGACCTGATCCTGATCCTAATTAAATCAGTACCCTGTTTTTCGGGTACCTAATTCTGGATCCGGATCGGTACCCTAAAAAATCAAATTTTTTGAACAGACCTATTTGTCCTTACAGCTGTACAAGTATAAAGGGTGGTCAGAAAAGAATCAAAAGTAAATTCAAGAATTAACGCTGAGAGAAGGAGATTGTACCCTTATTTAAGTGAGTCTTGATCTTAGTCAACTCGTTCCTGGTCATCGCCTTCGACACCAGGCCAAACTTCACCTGAGCATCTACGCTTAGAAGATCTCTCACATTCGCCTAGGGTAGGGAATTCACCTTGTTGACCATCCCGACTAGGATCCTTGGCTGCTCTCGACCAATATTTGGACAAAGTGAAGTCAGTAAGAATGTTTATAGATAAAGAATTCTTAACTTCATGTTGCTTGTTTTACCTGGATCATGGAAGGTCGTAGGGATGACGTCCTGACATGATGCCGCCCAATTACCACTGACCACAACCAGTGGTCCTTTCAATCCTTGTTACAGGAAGGACTCCGTTCAGCTTTGGGTGGTATCCTAGAAAGATTTACAGATAGTACCACCCTGGATTCTGGCTAATATTCTTTTTGAGGATGTAAAAATACAGCACCTCATCCAGGGTGGGGATAGGAGAGCGGGCTTCAACCTTCAGCACGAACCAACCCCCCAAGACCCTTCAACTATTCAAGGTCAGCTGGCAGGAAGGAATCTGGAATGCCTCAACATCCGAGCGGGGTAACTTTGAATGGAAAATTTAACCCCGAACAGCAGGTGCTCTTCTTTGAAAGTTACCTCCCTTGGTCCTCCTCTGGTCCTAGGGCGTTGGGAATTTCGTCAGCCCTGGGAACCTTGAGCTTAATGCTCTCAGGGATTTCGTACAACTGACGGTATGTTTGCAGGTCCGCGTCAGTGATCGTTGAGGGGAACCAATCTGCATCGTTGGGTCCCCTGGCCCGAGCTTGTCTATTCATGCTCCTTCCATCATCCCTCCTCTCATGGGTAGGGGTGGCTACATGAATGGACTCTTTCTAGCGACCAACGTCCGTCGAACCTCTTTTGTCAACTATTTCTTCACAAAGCTTCAGCAAATACCTGCAACAAGAAAACACAAAAAACAGAAAGAAGTGAAAGCACAAAGAAGCTAGAGAGAAGTATTAAGAGAGAAAGTCAAATTTTGTAAAAATGACAGTTGAAGGAGGGGGGTATTTATAGGAAAGGAGGGGCAATCCCCACCATAGATTTAAACAAACAAGGAGTTGTCACGTGTCCAATCCATTAATACCCTGCAGGGATGGAGAAACCATCACATCTCCCATCAATAATTCAACACGTGGCGCATCCCCATCTAACATTTAAAATCTTCCTAAGGATCGAGAAATCGCCTGCTTAGAGACAACTGTTGACAACTATTGTCAGTTGTCAACTCCTGATAAGGGGCAAGTAATGCAGAAGAAAATGATACTTAGGCATGACACATCAACAACAGGCTAAAAGATCCGTTAGAGGAAAGAGAAAAGATCGAAATGATCAAGAAGCTTCCACAACATGTCAACCGTCTCAGTCGTTGATTATGCTACTAGTCGACTAAGTCCCCTGAGCTAACTTCCCCCCTGGGATGATTCGTCTCAAGCATAACTTTCTGGTATAAGCTCTACGAGTTTTACACTAGAAATTGGGGGACTGGATATTTAAAGAAAAAAACTGAGGTAACATGTGGACACCCAACTAATAAGACACATGGTAGGAGATCAGGTGTAATCCTAAGGTGCTCCCGTCTCAGGTATACTCCGTCCTAGGCATCCCGGTTTAGTGATTCTACCTTCTCAGGTACCCCTGACTCAAGGATTCCACCATCCCAGTCAGCAGGATACGTGACAGAAGGCTAGGCATGAATCTAGAAAGTCTCCGTATCAGGGGCATTCCATCCCATGTGTCTCCCGATTCAGGGGTTCTAACATCCCTGATGATACCCACCCCAGGCAACCTACGAGCCCAGAGAATCATCATCGTCTCAGGATTCCAAATGTCTCAAAAGTCAAGAAGATAGAAGTGCCTTCTCAAGATTCTCCACTGTCATCAACAACGCGTCTTTAGCATCCAAAAGTTGGAGCTTGCAGTCATTCGTCGACTCAGAAATCAAGATAGCTTCTTAGGAAAATCGCCCTAGGCTAGAATTTTCCCTTTAGCTGGCTTTCAGGCAATCCCTAACCAGGGTATCAATGGACACGTGTCCCCTCCCACTCAAAAATGAGAATGATTGATGACAACTGGCCCACTAAAAGCACCCATCCCATCCTCTGATCATTTTAAGGTGATGGGACGGTGGTAGGCCTATAAAGTCTGTAGATATGACATCATTAATAAAGAAAATCGATTTTACACTGTCTTATGTTAGACATCACATTCTTCCCATTCTCCGATGCTAAGTTACGTCATTGCTCAGAGGAGAGGCACTATATAAATCAAACTTCTTCAACGACAAAAGGGTTGGTCCTGAAAATACTGAAGCCACACTTAGAGATTGAAAGAGATTTGGTAACCTCATTTTCCATAGGTTTGCCTTCATTGTTTCCGTTGGGTAATTTTTACAGATTCTTCTCTCATTTTTAATCATTTTCGATCTCTTCTTGCTGCTTTCATCGAAAATATCTTTTATTTTTTCATCTATTTTTTTACTTAGGTATCGAAATTTTCTTATAGAAAACCCATCTCGATATCATTTTAAAAGTGTTTATTTTCTTTGCAAACTTAGGAGATAAAATTTTATTAAAAATAATCATCTTATAATCATTTTTTGATATAATAATTATCATCCGATAAATAATTACTTTATCCTTACACTCAATCATTTTATATTACTAGAAGAATCACGTATAATTCTTACGCGAACATATTTTATTAAAAAGTGATGTTAAGATTTTAAATTGTATTTCCGATATTTACAGTTATATCTTGAAATTGACTTAAAATAATAATGCCAATAATTAATTTGTGTTGACTTTGGAGAAAATGATGAGACGTTAATCACGTGCATGAATTTGATACAAATGGTACTGTTGATTTACATGAATATTCTGACATTAGCAATCAGTCTGTCTGCTATTGTTTATTTGGCTTGATTTTCCCAGTTGTCTTTGCTTTTGGCTTTTCCACTTATTATTATTACTTGGCACAGAAAGAAATTTTATAAAACGACATAGAATTAGTGAATTACATGATTGAGGTATTGAAAAAAGTTAGAAATGTGAAAGTGATTAAGGATCTAATCCCCCCATTAATACACTCCATGCATGCAGAGTCAACATTGACCAATTATAATAAGATGAATTTTGTACATGAGATTGAGAATTAATAAACAATTTAATAAATTACATGTGCAAATATGAACGAGTTCTAAAGATACCTGCCCGCCCATACGGACGACAATAGACTTTAGCTCGAGTTGTGGTCGAAAACGAACACAACAGACAAATTGTTTTTTGATACTGCAGAAAATGCCAATACATTGTTTGCTATTCTGTTTCTATTAGTTGTTGGTCAGCTGCGGGGGGATTTAACGGTGGATTTTAAGAGGATCTTTGTTGGGATAAGGATAACTGTTACTGTTAGACTTATCGCAACATTATTAGAATTATTTCTTAACAGTGTTCAAATATTTTAGCTGTTTAATGTTTGCCATTCATTTATGATAATGCTGGTATATTGGAAAGACTTGAGACTTGTTCCGATTTACATCATCACCGATCAATCCGAGTTGTTGGCTTTCTAGTAAAAAAATTAAAAGAGAGAACAAATGAAATATATTAACAATTATGCCTCTATTTTTTTTTTTAAGAAATGGTTATTTAATTAAATGCAAATATTATAACTTTCAGGAATTGGTGGTTTACAATAGTAAGTCATCGTCTTCTCTATTTATTTGTATTTGGGTATAAGAATTGTTTAAAAAATTAGATACAGATACCCAAGTGAGTGTCATCGTCAATACAAAGTTAATTATCACATTAACTCTTACATAATACCAAGTTAATTATGATGTTAATTTCTGCATAAAATTTTTGTATAAAGTTTTTTTTTTTTTGAGTGAGAGACAGAAAGTCTTTTTATAAAGTCAAAACATAGTAATTTATTACCTTGTATCTTTAGGTGTGGGCGTGGCAAGCATTCCCTTAACTAATCAGGCCTACAATGGAGAGACCAAGCCCCACAACCATGGTCCAATAAGAAAGTCCTAGTTGAGGCTAACTGGATAGGCCCAAAATCCTTAAGCCCCTAAAATCGTAAAACCTCACTCCAACGAGCATGCCGAGGCAACGAACCAAAACCTTCATCTGGGAAACCCAACCGGCGTCGAAAGAACCACGTTGCGGTGGTTCGCACCATTAATACGGTGGCATACAGATGCAAATCACCGGTTGTGCAAACCACTTCATCTGACCGCATCATTCAAGCCATCCCCAGAGCATGTACTGGAAGCGGAGTGGCAGCTAGGGATCGAGAACAGGTTGAATTCTAGCTGTCGTTTTTGCACAGATCCTGCTCGACAAAGATCCCAACAGAAGATCACTTTCCAGGAAACAAATTTTAACTACTGAAAGAAAACGGATACATTCCATTCTAAAGTCCTTAAAATTCCCCTTCTTTTGCTCCACAACTTTTCGGCTCCAGAGACTTGCTGGGGCTGGGTTGTCGGTTCTGCTTGATTCAGGGAAAGTACTCCCCATCAAGGTAAAATTTTGTGTCACTGTCTATCTATTTTGGTTTATCTTGTATTGGTTTGTGGAAAGGGAACGTAAATTGAATACTTTCTCCAAGTTCTAGGTGCAGATGAAGCTTAGGGTGAAGAGGAAGCAAGGTTTGGTTTATTTTTTATTGGTTTTGGAAAAATGTTTCATATTGTTGTTACTATTTGTGGGTAGGTTCATAGGAGTGAAGAGACTGGAGAAATATTGAATTTGGTTTTTTTGTGGGCTGATGATGGAACGGAGTTGAAGGTTGATGTGCCTGTTGCTTTCAAAGGGGAAGGGAGCTGTCCTGGTCTCAATGAAGGTAAAATTGCTTTGCCATTTTTTTTTATATCAACATTCACAAATAGTTATAGAGTTAGCAAAGTTGTGAAGTAAAAGGATGCTTTAGATTGCTGTAGGATGTTCTGGATTGACATTGATATGAAGAGGGCATAAATCATGACTAGAATTTTTAGAGTGTCTAGGAGAAGAAAATTGTTTGAACGAATATGAAAGACTTCAAAGCGAATTGAGTGGCTTCAAAGTTACTTACTGTGCTAGCCCTTGTAAATTATATGCTTAATCTTTTGGAACATGGAGATTAATTTAGTCCTTTACATTACTATTTCCAAGTGCTACACAATTTTTTTCATATTTATTCTTACATGCATATTAGTTCTGCTATATATATGTTAATGGATTACATTGTTGAATGTGAATCTTGGTTCATACCTATTTTATAGAATTTATTATTGAATAGCATGTTATCAGTATTTCTTGACATAATATGATGGAAGTTTCACTAAGAAAATGTCTGCCTTGGAGTTAACTTTTATTGGATGGGCTATAAAAGTAAGCGTTTTGGATACTATTATACTTCGCATTGGCTAGCCTTGTGAATCTGGCCCCAATCTTGCCTTATTAAGTTTTTGATCACTGATTTGCTAACTATGACTTGCCTTTACAGTTCTCAAATTCTTTGTTAGGAGTGAAGCACATCCAAAGATGCCTCTTTCACTTTGGGAAATTCATTTAGTAGGACTAGCTATATCTTGACCATATTTCTAGGCTAATTTACTCTTATTTCTCTTCTTTCCCTGCTTAGTTTGGACTTGTACTAGGATTTCCTTGGACTGTCTCATCCCCTTATCATTTCAAAATATTGTTTGATAAATATGTTTGCTTTTCCAACCTTAGCATCCTTTTTCATTACCTCACAAGCCACATTTTATAAGAAATCAACTACTTATATATGAGATTAGAATAATTCCAAGGACCTCTTTTGGCTCTTAGTTCTGATTGTTGGTCTTGAACTCTCTTTCATTCATGTTTTCTTGATTTCTCAATTCTTGTGTGACACTTTGTAGTTAGTCAGAGTAGCTCCAATGTCTGCACTGCTAGCCTCCCTTCAAATGGCTAATGAGAGAAGGCAAAAACATCTATCTGACTTGGAAGTATGTCGAGAAAGCAATAACATTGTATGTAACGTAGGTAAACCTTTAACAAAACAGAAACTTCTTGTTGATATGTAGATGTCTAATCTGGAATATAAGTCGTAAGCAGGACGACATTGCTGCATTTTTTTGTTCATGATTTTTGAAGTGGTTCCCATCACTTGAGATGAAGCAATGCTATATACTTCATTTAAATCCCTGGTTCTGAATTCAAGGGAATGAAAATTATTAGAGTTATTATTCAGTTTTCACATCCATATCCTGGCATGTTCATGTGCAATCTTTATCATTGACATTGATTCTGCGTGTTGTATATGGGGATTTGGTGATTGAAGGTGTCTTCCACTGTAGTACAAGATTGTTATTGTCATTTCTAACATGACATGTGACTATCATTCATGCAATTCTTTTCAATCTACTTCATCATTGTTCAGATGCTAGCCTAATGCTATTTTCTTTCGAAAACGTGGTTATCTGAAAAGTATAAGAACTTCTCTAAAATATCTGCGTCCAGCTGAGCACATTCCTCCCAAAATTGAGATAGATGTGAGCAATCTTGATATTGCCGTTCATGTGTTTATGCATGACATAGAGGTTTATTCATCCTTGACACTTCTTGGCAAGAATGAGACCATGCCTATACGCAAGATTGCGGTCACTAAATCTGGAAATCAAGAACCTGCAGCAGTGTAGGCACTGAAGGATAACTTGTGGCAAGGTTTGCAGTTTTTATGATCATTCCTCCAAATGAGAAGCATTTCAAGAATTAGTCTGTTCGGGCTTCCTTTTCATAAATGAGCAGAAAATTGATGGTGTTAACTTGTATTAACAAAAAAGCTTTGGTTCTCCGGTACCATTTATGGTTTGAATTTCCTTGCATGTTTATTATAGCTATACCTTTCAGTCAAAGGTTTAAGCCATACTTGAACGAAATAATATGCATTATTTAGTCTGTTGCGTGACAGAATGACCCATATTCTTTTTGTAGCTTTCCAAGTGTCATGTTTATGTAACAGCAGCCGTGAATTGTATGGCCCACGTGCCTCACAAATAAAATTTCCACAGTGCATTTGACTGTTGACTTTGTTATGGATCTCTCCAGTGGTAGTGTTTGACTGGCCTTGAATGTTAGAAAGCAACCAGTGAATTCGATACGATTTCTATTTTGACAGTAAAAGTAAAACCTGTAGTCCTACATCACTAAATGATCTTTTAGAGTAAACCAATCAATTCGACGAATCGATCTTGTTACTTGCACTTGGTATTGTTATGGGTACGTTTCAACGTACATAAACATCAATGATTGTGGACCCAGTCAATTCAATAAATACAATTTATGCATCATCTTCTCATTCCTTTCTGATTCTTTCAACGATTTCAGCCGGTGATACATGTTCTGCTATATCAAGTATCCTTCAAAATTCTATACTAATTTTTCAAAGATTGATAGATAGTTATTATAGCAATCTGTAATTTTTGACCATGTTTGATAAAGTTGTTCACAACTTGAGGAATAAAGGACTTAATACCTGATCTGTAACAATAAACAAAGAAAGAAAGATTGTGATGAGGACGCAATTGATGTTAGAAAATTAGGGCAGCAAGAAACAAGAAGAAACAGTAATGGAAAAGAAGTTGAAAAGGAGGTCAATTCCAGCAGAAGGTTGGCTACGGGTTCGTCAATTAATGGAAATTCCGGCTACGATTTTACTTGCTTGGTTTCTAACTTCTTTCAGTCATTTTTTCATTTTATGTAGCCGGCCCCAGTCATATACATACATAATTGGAAGTCTATCTTATATCCATGTTCATAATCGGAGAGCACAATCTAATTAGATTGAGTTTGAGATTGAGAAATACAACCATTTATTATATATCTTAGATTTTTAATAATCTTTTTAAAATCTTATACATTATATTTTAATTTTAAAACGAATTTTTAAAAAAAGTAATATTTAATTATCTAAAATAAAATTTTGATAAATTGTAAGCTTATTGTATTCTAATATTCTTTCCAAACATAATTTGTCGCAAAAAGTGAAAACAAAATTGAATTAATAATTTGTTTTAAAAAATTTAAAATACTACATAAAATATTTCTTATATGCTTCTCAAATTCAGTATTTCTTGTTTTACTCTTCTATATTTTTGTTAGAACTAGGTTGAATTGAATTGATTCTATTAACAATAAAAAAATGTTGAATTTAATTTGAAAGTCTAATTTATTAGGAAAAAAATTATCGTGGTAAATTCGAATTCTGGTAGAACGATCACCGCGTTATGAGTTGTGATTAATCATAATGTCATACGATTTTGATTTTTTTTTTAAAAAGTAAAAAGAGTTCGATTTATAGATTGAAAGTCTTTGAAATTAGTTGATAGTAATTAATCTATACTTTGAATAGGTTGTTTTACTTTGTAATTTGCATTTAAAAAATATATGAAAATTTCATCATTGCCACGTCAGTGGTGACATCGATGTTTAATAATTTGAATAAGATGTTTAATATTACATAAAAATAAAAAGGAATTTATTAATGCCACGTCAGTGGTGACCTAAGGCGAGTGGAAATGGCGTAACTCACACGCTCCACGCACTCAGACTCAGAGAAAAAAAATAAAAAATGGTAAAAATAAAAAAATAAAAAGTACTTTTTTTTAAAAATTTATTAAAAAGGAAAGAGAGAAAGAAACATAAATGAAAAGATTGAGCGAAAGGGGGGGGCTTGACTTTTGTGTCATTAATATTATCCCTGAATACATAGAAGCACACCCCGTTTGGCGTGAGATTACGTTGTAAACCGCGTAGCAAGACACTCAAATCAAACCTCCTCCCACTGGTCTTCTTCTTCCTCCTCCGCTTACGTTATTCTCCTCTCCTTCATCCTGTAGAGCATCTACAATTCTTACAATGCATCTTCATTTCCTTCCTTTTTATTTCATTTCCTTTTATTTGCTTCCTCTGTCTCCGTAATCGAATCATGAGAGTATCTCGCCAACATGCGTTGGCTTCAAAGCAAATCTCAATCCTCTACTCGTTCTTCCTCCTCTTCCTCTCCTGTCTCTGCTCATTCTTCGCGAAATCAAAACGGGAATATCAATAAACTATCCAATTTAAAAATTAGCAGAAATAATAATAATAGTACTAGTAACAATAACAACACCAACAATAATGATAAAAAGGATTTGCAAGGGCCGCGATTGACGAGGCAGAAGAAGGTAAGGCATTCGAGGGATCAGGAGGCTGTCGGTGTGGCAAAAATTGCTCATGCGGATATTGGGGAGTCGGGATGGCCAAAAGATAATGATCATTCCTCGGCCATATTGAGCAAGTCGACGTCGATGTCTGTTCCTGTTCGGTTGCCGTTGCCTTTGCCTTTGCCTTTGCCGTTACCGTTACCTTTACCGTTACCTGTGGCAGAAGACAACGGAGGAAGAGGCGTGGAGGAGAGAGAGCGTGATGGGTTTAGAGATAAAGTAGATGCCACTGGAGAGGGAGTTTCTTCTTCTAATTCACCAATAAAAAGGTGATTTTTCTTTTCCCTTTTTTATGCTTTGTCTCTTATTTCTTTATCTATTTTTGTTGCCATATTGATTCAATTGAACAATCAATTGTGTATTGTACAATAATCAATAATTTCTTTGTTGCCGTTTCATTTATTTTAATCTTCTTTATTTGATTGATTCAATTTTTTTTAAAGAAATTTTTTTATTATTTTATAATTTTGAATTTCATTAGTTTTTCTTTATTGGAAATCTTCACCTTGTTTGTTTAAGGAGTTTTGAAAGTTTATTTCCAAAAAATAAAAAATAAAAGGAAGGAAGCAGGGATGATCACGGTGGAAATTGATCAATAGCTAATTTGTGAAATTATCATGCTCTCATATGATTTTTAACAAGTTCACTGTAATTTTCTTGCCTTATATTTGCCGCCTCTGAAGACACATTTGTATGCATTTAGATTATTTGAATCTTCATTCATTGAGCTTTACTTCTGCAAATTATTTTCTGGCATTATGGAAACCATATGCATTTGTTAAATTGTTGTCCTGTTTCAGCGTGTTTTCTTGGCATATCGGGAAAAATATACCTGAGTACTCTGACATGAGGTCACCTAGGACAGTGCATCAAGATCTGAGTGGTGTAGAAAGATCTGGAGAAAATATCAGGATCAATATTCCTACTAAGAGTACTCCTACTAGTCCATACGCAAGTCCTATACTTAGCCCACAAAGAAGGAGTGTTGGTGAGATGTTTCAATATAAGTTTCCTAAAGAAAATCAACAAGGATGGTCTGCCCCGGAGATGCTGGCCTTAGATATTCCTGGGCTTCCTCCCCCAGCATTCATTGATTACGCTGCTTTTAGTACTGAAAGCTCTCCCTTTCACAGCCCTCGAAGTAGAAGTCCATGTCGAAGCACCATAAGCCCTAGCGGACCTTCATCACCAATACATTCCAAGTTGTCCCGTGAGAATACTGGTCTTGTTGAAGTCCATCCATTACCTCTTCCTCCAAGAGCAGGCACGCTTTCACCATCAGCTCCTAGTCTCCAAGTTCTGGCTAAACCTGAATCTTTGCCAATGAATAGTCAATGGCAAAAGGGAAAGCTTATTGGGCGTGGTACCTTTGGAAGTGTTTATGCTGCCAGCAACAGGTATATAAGTTCTGCATATCCTTAATGCCCGTTTCTATTATGGCAAGGGACACTCAATTTGGTCTGTCCTCTTTAACAGAGAAACTGGAGCTTTGTGCGCAATGAAGGAGGTTGAAATGTTTCCTGATGACCCAAAATCTGCAGAGTGTATAAAGCAGCTGCAGCAGGTTGTTTTCTGGCATTATTACATTTTAAATGGACTTAATTTACTGAATGCGTTGGAGTGAGAGCACTTTAGTAGATTAATAATGGGTGACGTTTTGTGGGTTTTTTGGATGTTTTGTGCATTGATGTTAAACATTATTTGTCAGACTTTATTGAGCTATGGACAATACTTTTGGTTCATCTTGAAAATATTTATAAGATTTTCTGGGTCTATCTCTTAAACTTTTGTCGAATCTTTCCTTTGCTTTCAGGAAATTGACGTTCTGAGCCAACTGAAGCACCCAAACATTGTGCAGTATTACGGTAGTGAAATAGTGAGTATTCTTCCACTTGCATGTTGGGTATCTTAGCTTAATGGACTTTACAAGAATATCTTAAGACCCCTTCTAATTTAGAATTAAATTTTATATGTATGCAGGTTAAAGATAAATTCTGTATATATCTAGAGTACGTTCATCCCGGTTCAATTAATAAATACATCCATGAACATTGTGAAGCCATTACAGAATCTGTTGTTCGCAACTTTACTCGTCATATCCTTTGTGGGCTGGCATATTTACATGGTAAAAAGACAATCCACAGGTACCAGAACATGCTTCAACTGATAAGTTGATATTTCCCTCGGATTACACTTTGGCAAATTTAACACTTTCATATGCTAGTTTTATTTAAAGTGTGGCATGAACTGTAATCTTGGTGGTATTTTATCATGTTTATTCAGAGGCTTAGTGATATATTTTTTCTGGCATACACAGGGACATCAAAGGAGCTAATCTGCTTGTTGATGCATTGGGAGTTGTTAAGCTTGCTGACTTTGGAATGGCTAAACATGTGAGGCTTTATTACTTTTTTAAGATACTTTTATGTTCCATGCTTAGACATGTGCTTGTGAGTGTGAGTGTGTGTGCCTGTGAGATCTTTACAATTTATTTATATTCAATGGGATTTGTCGATTTTTTTTATGTGATTGTTTACTTTTTTCTTCATGTGTGTGCGTGTGTGCGCACACATTTCGTCTCATTGACTCTAACCGAAGCATGTGTCAAAAAATGCCTATTTGCTGCTTCTTTTTCTGTGGTGATATAATGCATACTGTTACTTGAGCAAAAATATGGCGGTATTGTCCTTGGTACATACAGGTCTTGTGCTACGAAATATGTTTGGATCTGTATTTTGATTTGGTTTACCCCTTCTTACATTCAACATTATTATATCACTAGTCAAATATTTTTGTGTTGGCATTGCTTTACATGTGAAATGTTTTATTCTTTATTTGATGAACCCACTACTTATTCTTTCTGGTCCTGTAGTGAGCCAAAATAATTTAAGAGATGATTACTTTGTTGGCTACAAACATAATTATTATATTATGGTACCATCATCATACACCTTATTTTTGCCATAATAATTTATAATCTAGAATTTAATGGGTTTATTTTCATATTGAGCTTGAATTATGGTTCTTGTCTGTTTCTCAGCTTACTGGGCAAGTAGCTAATCTTTCTTTAAAGGGAAGTCCATACTGGATGGCTCCAGAGGTAGTATTTGTCACTACATCTACTTTTGCTACATCAGTATGTTCTGTCTTAGAGCTTGACCGTGCTGAAATAATTGTTTTCTTGCAGCTCATGATGGCTGTTATGCAGAAAGATAACAATTCTGATCTTGCACTTGCTGTTGATATCTGGAGTTTGGGTTGTACAATTATTGAAATGTTAACCGGGAAGCCTCCTTGGAGTGAGTATGAAGGGGTGAGCATCTGCTGTATTTATTCATCACTCCCCGTACTCAACGTAGAATTAACCATGTCAAGTTGCTATGCATTCGCCATTGCTGTAGAGTAACCAGAATTTTGGAAGAATTTTTTTTTTGAAAGAACTTGGATCTGCTTCATTAAATTTATTTCTTGTTCTATCCCTTGCCACTGAAACGCTTCTTTGCCTGCCGAGAAGAGAGTTCTATTTTTTTTTTCAACATTAATAATTTTTTCACTTTCTTGGTCATAATTGTGCACCAATGCAGTACCAAAAGCATTGATTGTTTGAAGTTGCCTTTCTACTTGTCTTTCTTCTTTCCATCTAGCACCGAATAAGTTGTTTAAACTCGCTTTTATTAATGCAGGCTGCAGCTATGTTCAAGGTTATGAAGGATAGTCCAGCTATCCCCGAAAGTTTGTCAGCTGAGGGTAAAGATTTTCTAAGATGCTGCTTTCAAAGAAATCCTGCAGAGAGGCCATCAGCTAGCAAGTTACTAGAACACCGATTCCTGAAAATCTCACAACAACCTGATGTACCAGCCCACTCCCATTCATTTAGTTGTACAAAATTGACTGTAAGCTATAGATGCTATTACAAATTTTTTTTCCTTCAGCTTTTATTGTGATTTTATATTATTCTAGGTTGTCTTGGCAGGAGAAACCTCATAGTCCAAGAGAGAGGTCTAATGGTAAATTTGATCAGGTGTCAGTACTTCCAAACTCACAAAGTACCAAAAAGGCAAATCTGGAGAGGTAGTAGTTGCTTTCTTCTTTATCATCTCTTATACCTTCTTTATACATAGAAATCATTGACTCTTGTGCATTCTCCCATTGTTAATTTGTTACTTGTGTATGACATGACTGCCACCTTCAGATTCATGTGTTATTCTTTTTCTTCAGTGAGAATGCCCAACCATCGCATCATGAAACTTCCAACTTAGCAGTGACATCTCTTTGTTCTCCACGTTCCGCCCTCGAGGTTCCTAGTTTGTCTCCACGTTCAGGACACGGCTCACATCACTCCAGCACTTCAACAATTGTCCTTGACCGTACTGGTCAAGGTTCTAAAAAGAATCTCATTAACAGATAAAATGGAGGGGAGGAGCGGAAGTTGG
This sequence comes from Trichilia minutiflora, assembly GCA_035590515.1. Taxonomy (NCBI): domain Eukaryota; kingdom Viridiplantae; phylum Streptophyta; class Magnoliopsida; order Sapindales; family Meliaceae; genus Trichilia; species Trichilia minutiflora. The sequence continues at coordinate 4,512,455 of JAVXUL010000020.1, forward strand.
GGAATACACGAAAATACCCACATTTTCTACCCAATTTATCGAAATAACCACATTAAAAAAATATTAACCAAAATATCCAAAAGTAGGTTTTTTGGACGATTTTACCCCTATACGAAAGTTAGTGTTTTTTGTTATGTGCGAAAGTGTAAGGTATACTTATGTGCGAAAGTGAGTGTTTTTTTATCATGTGCGAAAGTGTATGTGTTCGAAAGTGCACTTTCGAACATGGGTAAAATCGTCCAAAAAACAAATTTTTGGATATTTTGGTTAACATTTTTTTAATGTGGTTATTTCGGTAAATTGGGTAGAAAATGTGGGTATTTTCGTGTTTTTCCCGCGGAAGTTTTGCCGCTTGTTTTTTCATGGGAATGGGTTTGTCATTGACGTGGAAATACTTTTTCGGTACTGGTCAATGGTGTCTAAAGTAACTTGCAGCTTAGAGTGAGCCCTCTGCATCGTCATCTTACTCATTAAACCCTCTTGAAGTTTCTAACGCTTTTCGTCCTGGGAGAATATCTAGGTAGACGGAAACGTAGGAGCAGTTTTTTGTATACGACTCACTAATTATGATCTTCTGCAAGTATGGAAGTTGATTTTATACATATATGTTCGCTTTTTATGCTTACCTCCATGTCCATTTGACGGATTCGAAACAAAATTTGTAGATTTTAGATATAAATTATCCAGTATGTCACGAACCCCAAACCCGGTAGCTAGTTGATCCGCTCTTTTTGATGAAGAATGGGGTGGGGATGGGACTAAGAGTACTCTTTTGAATATATGAAAACAAGCAATATTATAGTTTAAAAGATTTTTGCTCTATCGTTTTTTATTTTTGTCTTTGAAGAACGAAGCATTATAATTATAATTGCTAAAAAAATAAAATATTACAATTAATAATAATAATAAATAATGTGAATTATGAGATAACTGAGAAGAGTATGTATAGTATATCTAAGACTAGTATCATTACTTATTTGTCTTAGGTTGTAACATATACTTCTATTGTATGTTTTTTTTTTTCTGTTTTAAAAATAATTTTAAATAATTTTAAAATATGTGAAAAATTGAGATGATTTAATTTTTTATTTTTTAAATTTTATCGATGTGATGTACATACTATATTATATATGACTAATATATTTTGTGCCTACATAAATTAGAAATTCATTGAAATTGATGTATTATAAATAGTTGCAGTTATATGCAAATGGCAAAAATAGGGTACTTTGAATTCCTCCGCCATTCCAACATTCTCCCTGAATCATCTGTTTGGTGTGTGGTCCAATAGTACTGTGACACCAAAAAGACTTAACGGTTCCGTTAGCTAATTGTAAGTCGTCGATGTGATCGGTGTTCCACATGTCACCCATCCTTAAGCGGGCAAAGACCAAGGAATCTTTACGGAAACCCTAAAGACAAATCCCAACGACCAAGAGTCAACACAAATAAATGAGGGAGAATATCCCCACTCTCTCTACATCCCGCCGGCAGGCTTAGCTTAGCTTCATTTATTTTCATTTAATTTTTTAAATAATTAAATTTTGTCTTCTAATAATAACATGTTTTGAATAATCAATTTTTATTTTATTTTAAAAAATAAAATTTTAAAATATATTTAATAATATTAATTTTTAATAAAACTTATTCATATTTATCTAACATTTTTATTCTATCACACAATAATATTTATAAAGTAAAAATAACTATATAATTACAATATTTTAATATCAATTATGCCATTACTTAATAGAATTAATGTAATTTCATATTGCGTCTTAAATACCAACTGTCTTTTTCCCTAATTAAACCATTATAAAAAATAAGGAAGAGAAGAATCATACTTTTCCTTTCCTATCTTGTTTTTTAGCCACCATTCACGTGATTGGTGATTGCATAGCCATGTTCTCCCTTGGCTTTCTTATTCAACGTTGGCATAACGTCTACATTCAACACAACATTTTCTGAAGAGAAAGAAAAATGGAACCACAGGCGACACAAAACATTAGTAGAAACTTCCAAATCGAAGAAGATGAACAAGATAAAGCTATCAACGAATGGTATCTATCTATCTATCCATACAGATTATGATTTCTTAGCTTAGCTGACAAATATCAAAGAAACACTTACGTTCTATATATGTTCATTTTATTTTTCCGAGATGCAGTTGTTCTTGCTGTTATGACTGCTCAGAGAACTGCCTTGATTATTTATGCTGTTACAATCTCTGTTAGACTGTATGGAAAAGAAGACCTCTTTGATGGATTCAACTCTATTATTAACATGGGTGTACTGTAGAAGCATCAAGCGGATTATTATTTTCGTGGAAAATTTATAACAAAATTTCAAATTTCAGAAATAATGAACTTTATTTTGGGTTATTTGCTTCTTTGTCTTGCATTCATGTTTGCTATATATATTCTGTAAGATGCAGTACTGTACTGTATGAGTATGTTCTACAATTCAATATTAATTCTCCTAAATTAAATTAGGAGCAGAATCATGAAGAGTGTGACATCAACCAGATGGAGATAATGGTATTTGTATTGGTAAAGTTAATTGGTGTGAGTTTAACTGTATGGAACTTGAAGAAGTGCATACACTGCCTGTCTCCTGACACAGAACCCAACTAATGTTATGTAACAAAGACTACAATTGTCTTTTTGAGTCATGGAAGCTCATGCTTGCATTAGCAACACAACTTCATGAAGTATCTTTAACGGGTTTTTATGATGGCATAATAAAACAATGAAAATCTCGTTTACTTTTTGTTGTTTATTATTACAATTAGTCTGATAAATTAATACTTTTGGAAGTTTTGAAATTTGTGCTACGTAGGAACTCTGATTCTAGGGATGAACCAGAATTACTTCACCAATCGGGAACGATTCATCTCAACAATTAATCCCCATGTTTTGTAAACCAAGAGAGCTCCTTCCACAGCTCTAATGGTAAATATGACGCAAGCAGTGAAATTAATGAATAAAGAGGTAAGAAAGTAAAGTTCGTTGAGACGGCTTTAAAAGTAGGATTCAATTCATCCTTTTATTCATATCCTTATTCACAGATTTATATATTATATTAATATTTTAGCGTTCTCGTGGAGGATGTGAATTCTCGTCCTATTCTTGTGGAACAAACTACTTTTCTCTTTTCTGTGATTATTTTCTTCCTCCACCGAAGTTGTTTCTATCTTGTTCAATGTTGATTGATAAAAATCTTCTCTAGAAACATTTCAGACTTCACAAATACTATTACTTTCCAAAGCAAATTTTGTGAAAATTGAATGCCTGACTGTAATATTGTTACTTTTGCTAAATTTTCCTGGAACACGAATTATCAATAGGTCAGATGGAGTTTGTCATATTTTAATGGTGAAAAAGAATTGTCATGCGATGAATGCATTTTTTTTTTAAAACAAACAAACAAAATCATAGTTGCCTGCAAGTTTGCCAAAATGTGATGAGGCATGCACACTTCCTGTTTAATGAACTTTGCCAAAATGTGCGTAAACACAAGTTTGTTCTCTGAACCATGCAGTGCTTGTACAGATAGGAATCCAACTAAAAAACGGAACAACTTACATACCTTAAAGTAAAGTGAGAGCTCAGAGAATTCGTAAAAAAACAAAACAACATGGACCACCGAAAACAAATTTAAAGTTTAAAACCTAAGACTGTTTTGCATTAGAGAGAAGAATACTAGTCTTCTATCTTTCTGTAATTTCCTGTAAATCCTGAATCACTACTGGTCTATAATAATTAATCCAAAGATTGAGGACTATCTGTTATAGAAAAAGTTGAAATGTCTGCTTAATTGCATAAAGTGAAGTAAATCCATTATTCTTCCAAGTTCAAGTACCTACTGCCACTTACCATTTGCTTGCTTGCTTGCTTGCATTTCTATTTCTTTCTCTCATTTAAACTTAAATATCCATCATTTTTCTTTCATGGCAATGGCTTGTATCTAAGTGTTCGATTGATATTTCTTACCAGCTTCTTTTAATGCATGAGCAAAATCCACTATTTATCGATAACATTTCTAGATCACTTTCGGCAAATATATATGACTTATCACATAAAAAAATCGTTTCTGTCTAAGACTTATCTCAAATGATTCAAGTACCAGACAAAAAGAGAGTGACCGCATCTGCCAAGAGTGCAGTTTTTCTTACATGTGAAGAATTAAGTCAAACTTGAGAGTGTAGTTTCAGGCTACCATTGTTGTTGAGTTCTTAGAGGAATACATCATCAAGCCACTTAGAGCTATTTTAATTTTCCATGAAGTGCGGTTAGCTGAATTCTTTCTCCAATTGCAAAAAATTATGTAATTGTACCAAACTCACTGAAAGTGACATCTTTAGTGGCTCTGTCATTCTCCAAATTCAGAAAATTTAATTAAATTTTGCTACTAAATTATCCATTTGTGTATAAATTTCCCCTACTTGTGATTGCTTGACTCACAAACACTATTGAAGTAAGTAATCTAACCAATTTGCTGAGAAGATATGGAGCACAGCTCTAGTAAACTTTCCTTTCTTCAGTTGTTCTTCCTCTTTTTCCTCAGTGCTCTTGTGTCCTGTCAACTTGATTACAAATTTTATGACAGCACCTGCCCAAACCTGGCAAGAATTGTTCGATATAGCGTTTGGTCTGGTATTTCAAACGATACCAGGATGGCAGCCTCTCTTTTGCGACTTCACTTCCATGACTGTTTTGTCAACGTAATTAGATTATCCTTTTGCACTTGAGCCATTTTAGCTATAAGATATTTTCTATAAATTCTGTTATGATCGATTATTTTCTAAGCAGAAAGCATTCTTTTTCATTCTTTGCCATGCAGGGATGTGACGGGTCAATACTACTTGATGATTCTACAACAACTAAGGGGGAGAAAAATGCGTTACCTAACAAAAATTCGGTCAGAGGTTATGAGGTCATTGACGCTGTTAAGACTAATCTGGAGAAAGCTTGTCCAGCTACTGTTTCTTGCACTGATATTGTAACTCTGGCAGCAAGAGATGCTGTTTCTCTGGTGAGAAACTCTTCCCCATAATAACTATTACTACACATCTTTTTCTCATTATTGTTCTTGAATTCATATTTGCCTTTTCATCATATGTCATCTCAGACTGGAGGTCCATATTGGACTGTACCATTAGGTCGTCGTGATGGCCTAACAGCAAGCGAGAGTGAAGCTAACAATTTGCCATCTCCTTTTGAACCTTTGGAGAACATCACTGCAAAATTCACTGCAAAGGGTCTTGATCTAAAAGATGTGGTTGTGCTTTCAGGTTTGCCCCCTATATCACAATCACTTCTGTAAACCCTCTTCCTCACAGAAAAATGAAAAATTTTGTCTGAACTGGATTTTGGAATTAATATCAAAAACAATTTTCCTGTTCTACGTTTGAAGAAAAAGGTTTAATTCAGTTTATAGTTATTCTACCATGCATACAATTTGATTTCTGACATACGGGAAAAAATTGTTATTTATCACAAAGTCTTATTTACTAAACAACAGGTGCACACACTATTGGCTTTGCTCAATGCTTCACATTCAAGCAAAGGCTATTCAACTTTGGTGGCTCCGGTAAGCCCGATCCAACAATGGATGCATCATTCCAACAAAGTTTGCAAAGCCTGTGCCCAAACCAAGTTGATTCGGATACCAAATTGGTTGCTTTGGATTCTATCACTGCCAACAAGTTTGACAACAGTTACTACCAAAATCTAGTGAACAATTCTGGGCTACTCCAGTCAGATCAAGCTCTTATGGGGGACAATAGAACTACTTCAATGGTTCAATACTATAGCAAATACCCTTACTATTTCTCGAAAGATTTTGGTGCATCAATGGTGAAGATGGCCAACATTGGTGTTCTAACAGGACAAAATGGCGAGATAAGGAAGAATTGTCGGGTGGTGAACTGAAATTCCAAGTTTGTAAAATAAGTAGCCCTTTGATCATTTGCTGTCGTAAAGTTGAAAATGGATGTTTGTAACAAGCCATAGCCAACAAGTAACATGAAAGCCAATGCTTGACCAAGTATATCAGGTGTCATAAAGTCCAGGTGTATTTTATTGTGAACTTACGTATAAAATGTCTTAAATAATTGGCTAATTATACAAGCTTTAGGCAAATGTTGTCTTCCACCACGAAGAAAAAGCTGATAAAAAGTTAATGGGATTAAACAAAGTATCATGTACCTAGTAGAAAACAAAGCAATTTGTCCAATTCATTCCAACAAAGTGAACAACTAATCACAATCATTTCCAATGAACATGAGCAGTACTCAGCGAATATTTCTAATTAAACAGCAGAACACAGATATTCTTATGTCCTTTGCATGTAAGAAACTATAAAGTTTGGAAGACATTGATGGATATGATTCAATTAAATAACAGAAATGCTGCAACAATTTCTGTCATTTGTACTTTTTTGAAGAGATTCTCTGCAACGATGTGCATTTCCCGTCGTTGAAGTGAAATCACTTCATTGAAGAGAGTGTGATCCCGAGATACTGAGTCGCGAACGAGAAATACTTAACTTTGTCGTCAGTATCTCGTAATGAGAAGTTAACATATTTTGACAATAGGACTATTGAGGCGAACGCTATAAAACAAACAATGATCAAGTCCATACAAAATAAGATGATAGAACACATGGGAAGTTCCAATTTAATTTAGCACAATTAAGCTCTCATATTTGCCAAATCAAGAATATATCATTCTATTCTTTCAACAATAAAATGTATCATTTTGTTGTATGCTGAAGATGGATTGCCACTGTACATTCATCTGAAATCATCTAAACAATCTCGCGATGCTTCGTACAATGAAATTTTTTATCTGATGAAAAATTGACGTTTTCTTTTTCTTTACCAATCGTTTATTGTTATTGCTCCTTGATCTTCTTCTCTGTAGTCTGTTTCCCCTACTGGACGCACCAATAACTTCCGGTTGGGCCTTGGGAAAAGCCTCTCTATTCTCTTGGGCTTCTACTTTGATGTTTGAATCTTCTCCTTCTGTCATCTCTCTTGCTGTTTCTTCTCGTTCAAACGTCTTTGCCGCCCTCAATCTTCTTCTACTCAATCTGTTATCAGAGTATAGTTCTTTCAATCTTGATAAAGCAAAGTTTCGGCTTGCCGTAGCTGCTTCCTTCTGTTCCAGGGACAGAGAAATCCGCCTATCTGCAAGTGATGCTTCTTCTTTTGCTCTTCTTTTAAGGGCATAATATTCTTCACGAGTCAGTTGAACAGTAGCAAGGTCCATTTCTGAACTTTTGATGTGGCGAAGTACTTCAGCAGCCGATGCCCCAAAAGCCTCCAACTCTGTCCTCGCAGCTCGAAGCTTTAGCTGCGATGTTCGAAGCGTCTGTTTCTTCAGCCGCAAAACTTGTTTCCGTTTTGATCTTGCTCTCTGTTTTTCATCGGTAGCCAGCTTCAGGGTTTCCAACTCTTCCCTTGTTTCATCCAAAGCCTGACTTAGTTCATTGATCATAGCTGTGGCTTTGAGTTCTTCTTCCTTTTTGGACATGATGGATTTGGCAGTTGTCTCAAGTTCCGATTCAAGCTCTGAAACTACAACGTTAGACATAGAATAGCGGTTCTTAGCGGCTGCAAGGCCTGCTTTTAGCCTTTCAAGCTCGTCAATGAGAGGTTTGGAGTCCAACCATGACTGCATAGCAGATTCTTTGGTTCTCTTCAGTTCTTCCTTTGTCTTCACCAATTCTTCCATCTTGGCCTCCAATGAATTGGAAGGATTTTCTTTTGATCCTCTTGATTTGAAAAGGTTGCTCTCTTTTCTTTCTTCATCGTCTGATTCCATTTTTTCGTTGCAGGAAAACGAAACTTGTGAATAATTCAGGGAAGCTGCTTATAGCTTTCCGCATTCCATTTTATTCCTGTTTGACTTGGTTGGTTAATCCGACCAACTATTTAAGATAAAATTAGATGTACTGTGTCTATGTTTGAAAATTTTAATCGAAATTCCAAAGCAAGCTTTGCTATCACCGGTTGTCTGCATAGAAATTGTCCTGTTTGTTAGTTTTGCTTGAAAGATTGTGCGGCAGGGGACCCGATGGAGACAAAATATAATTTGCTGTCGCAGTTCTCACAAGTTAGGGTATATCCCCTTTTTAATTTAATGTTGAGTTGTGTTCTAAATATGTTCTAATTAATTATTTATTATAATATAGTATTAGAATAAAATTATGGAAACTTTAAAACATATCTCCGGTCATTGAGTTTTTCCGAGTTTGGAGACGAATTTGAGGAGCTTCTCTGCCTTTCTGAACTTCAATTTGATGGTGTATATTTTCTGAATGAGTTCAGCAAGCCAAGGGACGTCAAAACACTCCGAATTTATAAACTTCTTCCATCAAGAAGTTACGGGAAGTTAACAAAACGTGGGTGATGGTTTTGTAGGTTATGGATGATTTGTAAACCGTCAAAAAATGGAAGTGAACTTCTAACTCATGGGCCACGTTATTACATATGCGACAGAGAGTATGGTGAGATACCAATACAAATCTATAAAGTAGCATTTTCAAACACCAAAAAACTCCCTGGATTTATGGTTATGCTCTTGGTGCAATTATCACTCTTGTAGATCCCGACAAGTCTGTCCGCCAACTCAAACATGTTTTTCTTAAGGCTGTAGGTGAATAACACATGATTCAGAGAACAAAATAAGCAAATATAATGTATACTTTAGTCATTTACAGGAGCTAGCCGACCTACCTTATAATTATAAACTGTGCATCCTTTGTTCGATCTTTCATATAGTGACCCACAATAGAAACATTCTTGAAGTCTTGGGACACCATATGAACTCGACAAGCCAACAGGGTCTAAGAGTAAATGAAAAAAGAATACAAGGATAGACATAATTCAAAGAAAGAAAATATTAAATTCATGATTGTGCAAAGTACCTAAAGCAGCATTGATTTCATCCATCACATAAAGTGGCGTAGGTTTGTAGTGATGAAGTGCTAAAACTAGAGCTTGCGAGCTAAGAGTCCGAAAATTGTTGTAAAACCAGTGGTACTAATCCAGCTTATCGAGAGAAAAGTTCTGGTTAATAAATAGGCATGCTTGGAACTCATAAAATTTAGACCAACATATCAATTACTAGAATCAGCTGTCCCACTCCCCCGGATAACCTTTTCACCACCCGATAAGTTTGCAATATTCTTCCAGCTTTTGAACACTGAAAACAACACCCCAGAGAAAGGATCCAAAGAGTCCACTAGCTCAAGTTCTGCATCAACTCCCAATGTGATCATCTATAGCAAGCTCATTGAGTAAACAAGGTATAACATTATTCAAAAGAAAATAGAAAACAGTAGATGGTAAAAGAGAATGCGACGAAAAATGAGAAGACCAACTAATTGCATGCAAAATGAGCAAGAAAGATCTAGGGCAAAGTTCGAAGTGGAGATTTAAACTGCAAGCCCCGACACAGCCTTATTTTTGGTTAATTGAACCGGGTAGCATCAGCCGGTGTAGCTTGAATCTTTTCGGGGTCGGCTAGATCTTTCTGAATTCTATAAACAATAAGATACAAAATTAAACATAACTGAAAGGTTCATAAATGCTAAATAATCTAAAGAATTTCCCACAAATCAACATACTGTTCTAAATGCATAGTAAGAGCAATTCGCAAGTCATCAAGCATTTTCTTATAGCCCTTCCCCTTCATTTCCAGCTCCTTGTTTCACTTTTTCAAGTCTTGTAGTTTGCAGTCGGCATCTACATGTGCTAAAAACAACATTATACTAACATGATAAAACCAAATCAGGAAGCAGAAATAAAAAACATTCATTTATTCACACTGCACTTCTGATGCTAGCAACTCATCCACAGTTTTCTTCACTTGTTCATAATCACATTTTGCCTTATCCAATACATCTTTATGCTGATCAATCAACAGCAGAACAGACGAAGAAAAATTATGTCTTCAATAAAACAAACTCACTTCTCAAACTCACAATAAAGGATGCTAAGAGAAAAAGAAATTAAACCCTTCAGTGTATTTTTATAATTCTGTTGAGCACTGAATGCTTTCTGTTCTATTTCTTTAAAATTCTTGTGGAAGTTGGTCAAACAATTATGCAAAGTTGGCTGCTGTAATTTGAGAATATTGCTGCAAGTGAAGAAGATATACAGGGCATTTCATGGTCGTTAAATTAGTTAGTAAGAGGAGTTGACGAATTTACCCTTTCATGTTTTAAATCTGCAGTGTCTTTATTAATGACATTTTGGTAAATGGCCAGGAATATTAAAACAGGATTTCAAGATCCAGAAATCTTGGTTTTCTCACTAATGGTTTAAGCAGATTATGATGTCAATTCTGGAGATGGTGTAATGTTTTTCAATCAATTCTTTGCTCTATAATATTCACCGAAGTTAATACAATTGACTAGATCCGTCAGATCTGATCGTGGATGTAGGTTTTTATTAACCGAACCACGTAAACCTTGTTCCGTGATTTCTTTCATTTTCTGGTTTTGTAGTTTAATCATTTCTGCATTCTTAGTTTCTATTTTCAATTCTTTCTGTAAATCATTTCTTCAAATTGGTTTCGTGTTTGAGTATATTCTTGAGTCTTAACAAGTGGTATCAAAGCCTTGTTGTTTGAATATGGCTCAAACAAAATAGAATTAGATAGATTTTATGGGGAAAATGATTTTAATATTTGAAAGATCAAAATGAAAACATTGTTGGTTCATCAAGGTTTGGAGCAGGCTCTATACGGTGAGGATGGCTTACCTATGTCTTGGTCACAAGAAAGAAAGGAGGAGGTGCTGAGAAAAGCACACAGTGCCCTTATCTTGAGTTTGAGTGATGGGGTGTTGAGAGAACTCCAAGCTTTGAATGTTGA
>JAVXUL010000020.1:4549031-4560846 GCA_035590515.1 Trichilia minutiflora
TATTAAAAATTCTTAATATTTTAATATTTGACTTCATTAATTATATTTTCATATTTTATTAATTTTTAAAAAATTAATATAGAATTCTATTTTTTAAACTAATTAATTATATTTTTAAAAAAAATTTAATTATTTAAAACGAGCGTGCCACGTGGCGCCCTTAGAGAGCGCCACGTCAACTCTCGATGGCGTGTTCCAGCGCACCATTGATAGTTGATATGGCGTGCTCCAAGGGTGCCATGTCAATTCTCGATGGCGCGTTTCAACGAACATATTTATCTTTTAATTTTAAGAATATTTTTGTCTATAAATAGTAATTTAGGTTATTTTTGAATAAAAATTATTACTGTAGATATTTTTGAATTTTGATTATGAATAGTAGGTATTTTTAATTAATTTCCAATTATAATTAACGGTGTGAGCAGCATGTACGTGTACAGGTTACGACTACGATGCATTCAATTATAATTATAGATGTTGTATCTGTATCTCTTCTATTATAATTTTTTTTTTCATCATAATTTTATGAGTTTTGAAAAAGTAATTGAATGCAGTGTCGCACACTTGCACGGCAGACTTGATAACGCTTCACCCTTATACGTCGAAATTTTATTGGGTAGTTATGACTGTAAGTGAGAAGTTCCCCTCAAATGGAGTTCGAAAGCTGAGAGAAGCCAAAGCAATACGAAATTTACCCGCTTTTGTTACCTTCCCTTATATGCTGGATGACATGTCGAAGAGCTTCGAAATAACAGCAAATGCACTTTGATTTGTCTCTCTTCGGGGGAAGATGGAGACTCGGAAGAAAAAGACGAGGAAGGCGGTGATTACAACTTTAGGTAATTGTTTTTTGGTACGTTTTAATTTTAACGATCGCGAGTAATTTCGGTTTTATGCCGTTCACTTAACTTATTGTTTGTTTGGATAGCGAGGATGGGATTGATGACGAAGAGGAGGAGGAGGAGAGCCAATCAGATGACAGTAATGGTGATGAGGAATCTCTCTGCAACAGAGTGATTTGCTTTCTTAAAGGTTTGTTTGATTACTATCTAAGTTGCATTATCGATTTAATTTATTAATTTCCATAATCCCTAGGATGCTATAAAATATGTGAACTATGAATCATGATATTAATTTCTTTGTATATTCAATGGATGGTTAACCTGATAGAGAAAAAAGGGTATTATGTTTATGATTTTAAATAAAAAATATAAAAAAATTAATTAAAAAATATAAAAAATGGACATGTTTATGATTTTAAATTCTTTAGTACCAACTCTTTAGCGTTACATACATTTTTTTAATTAAATAATTCAAATATTAGGTCAACTTGACAACTTCCTGAAATTTGATATCCCAATTAAAAAATGTTATGTGATTAAGGTTTTAAAAATATTTTACTCAAAGCTTGAATCAAATTTCACAATTACATTATGGCCTATGTTTGCCGAAGTTTTTAAATCATATAAAAATACCAGAAAGGAAGATTTGTGTCTTGAAACATTGATGACTTGAGCTTCATTCGTGAGGTTTATACACCAGTCTGCAATGCACCTTTGATGCTTGAGATTCCACTCTTTCTACCTCAACATTTGCCAAATGGTTGTGGATTATTACTGTGCTTCATGATCCGTCGAGATGTTGATTTACTGTTTGACCTTAAAATATAAGTTGATAGGCAGAAACCTGAGTACAACAAGCTGAATATAGTTAGTAATTCTTCTTACAAGTCTCAAGCCTGAAACCAAGGTGTCAATGGCAAGTCACTTTTAGAAATCATCTTAATTATTAGGTAATGCAAAATGGATTCCAAAATATGGTTCTGATGTCAAGACATTACACTTGAATATGGAAGAAAAATACTACAAATTTACGCATTTCTTTATAAAGTTGAAATTGAAGGAAAGAAAAGAAAAAAGAAGACTATGTTGGTTAGATGATTCTCTTCAGCGATGTTCTGCAATTTAGTAACTTTATAATTGGGAATGCTATTTCTACTTATCAGAGAATTAAAGATGGAAATGGTGAAGCACTCTATCCAAAATTGTCCTTTGTCATCATTTGTACAGGCAGGTATTTTCCATGTTCATCTCTAATTTAGGAGGCATTTTGCGGCAATTAAGAATTTCATCACAAAATACAGGTGATGTGTGCCATGGAGATGTTGTTTTCATGCAGAAAGTTTACAAGAAGTATGCCATTTCGTCTTTATTAGTCCATTTTTTCTTTGTTAGTCCTTTGCTTACTATAGTTTATCTATTGGTTCATGAATTCTTTTGGGTATGAAAATCCATTATTTTAAACAGTTTTGACAAAATGACGAGGCACGGGAGGTTTCTGGGAAAGAGAACCGTAGCTGGGAGGGTTGTCAGTGAAAGCTATGGTGCAGCCAAACAACAACATACCTTTACCTTAAGGCTAAGAATTGTTATATTTGGTGGAAAAATTATGTTGATTATGGTCTACTAGGTGGTTCATATGCCAGCTGCTGCAAAGTTTTAAACTTACTTTGACTGGAAGTCAGGAATGACTGACCTTAACCACTCTGCGTGACCACTTTGAATAGATGATACTCTGCCTCTTGCCACTTATTTTGCTATTATTTCTTATGAATCTAATGCTTCATCTGCTGGATACATGTTTGTGGGGTGAAAGATTGAAGTATTGTGGAACAAAGGAATCAACAAATTGCATCCGCTTTTTCTTTGCTTGTGAAGGGCCATAACTCCTATAAATTGAAAACATATATGCAGGTAAGTGTTATACCTACTCGACTTGCCAATGCTCTAGTAGCTTCCCATTAAGTTTTTGGTTTATTATACCTTCTTGTCCACGTTTTAGCAATGGAATGATGAATCAGAAAGGCTGCAAGTGCTTGTGGAGAAGCACAAACGAGGTACAGAAGCAAGATTTTTTAGGGCAATGAGGAAAACAAAGAAGACACGGTCTGCAGCTGGAGGTATCAAGAGAGTTCGATGCATGTTTGATTTTATAAGTTTTGTTCTTATATGTAGAAGGTCCTAGGTTGCTTATTCCCTAATGATTATTTGGTACAAAATGTCAGAAGCATTTCCATCATACAAGTTCATCTGAGAAGTGAGAGACTACTGAACCAGAAAAGGGAAAGTGTGTTGGATTTGGAAAGGTCAACCCTTGGCAACATGCAAAATTTATGACTATCGCCAAGAGATGCCTCCATCAATAAATCTGAACACGGAGTAAAATTCAAGGTCAGTGGGTTCTCAATTTTCTCAGAGGCGGAAGAATTTCCATCAATTCAATGACAATAGTGGTCCGACTTTTCAGTCATACAAACATCACCAAAGTGTTTGCCCATCTCAAATAGAGTTTCGCCAGAGGAATGCCCCATTCCATTTCTCTGGTCATCACATTAGCCACCCTTCTTAAATAGAGTTTCACCAAAGGAATATCCCATTCCATTTCTCTAGTGATGACATGAGCCACGCGTCAAATATGATGAATTTGCCACATTTCAAGCATGATTCCGGTAAGGCTGCTGTGCCTACTTCACAATATTACAGGTTCCATCACCACAATTACAGCCACATGCCTACTCAACTTCCAACTATGGCTTTGGATTTAGGAGTTCAAACCACTTTCCTCAGCTGAGGCTGTTGATAGGTCTTCACATCGACCTCCCTTTGAAACTGAGGCAAGTGGATGGAGGAAGAATAATATACGATCTGTTTATCGATAGAATGTCTTCCTTTGGATCTACTTGCAGCTTCTGTTGTGAATGCTCTAGTCAGCCAGGAGAGAGAGGCCTCCTGCCCCAATTGCACTTCCGGATTTTCTGGTACGAGTCACTTATACAAATATTTTGGCTGGCATGTGCATTTGATTTGATGATATTATGCTGGTCACCTGCTTATATAGTAAACCTACAATTATATTCACCTGCGGATATAGTAAAACTACAATTAGATTCACAATTCAGAGCAGAATGTATGCGGTAGTAGCCTGCCAAATTTAAATTTCCTTGCTCGTATAAACTATGAAGATGTGTAAGAGTATGTTTTAGTTGGCAGCTGGTTTAAAACAAATAACTCTAGTTGTCATTTTAACCGTTTTTATGTTGATAGCTTTGCTATTGCTATTGCTTTGTCTTATTCAGGAATAAAATGGCTCGTCTTTTACTCACTCAAGTTGTTATTTGGTATCTAGCACTTGTGTTTTATCTCTTATCTTCTATATAAAGTGTGGTTCCATTTTGTTTCGTTATCCTATGTTGACAGCTTTGGTTTAGTTTTGAATTGTTGCCTTGGAAGTACTTTTACTTCTATAGCCAGCTTTTAGTTTGCTTGGAGCTGATAAATTACCATATAACAATCATTTCATCAGATTGCAAAGCTAGTTATTTCCGAGTTAATGCACATATCAATTCCTTGTTGCTAAGATTTGCATTTCCATCTGCTTATTGATATGGTATTTAAGTTTTGTGTTTTGGAGACCAAAAATGAATTGATCGATTCCAAAATTCGGTTGTCATTTTTATCACACAAGGCTGCCGTTACTTTCGTCCCATTCAGTGGAACGAAATAATTGGCTCGGCCGCAACAAAGTTAATACCAATTTCAATTTTCAACCTTCTGATGTAAAACCAACGCCCCAAAGAAAAGAGAAAATGTGAAAAAATTGTCGCTCGTCATTTAGAGCAATAATCGAGATAAAATTACTAGAATGACATGGAAAGATCAGCATTATTATAACTTTTGTTTATCGGAGAAGTCACAAGTCACAAGTCAAGTGAATGTGGTTCGATGATTGATAAGGGACCATGGGTTGCGTCAGCCAATTGGTTTACAAACACACGAAGATTCTGCGTCTACCCCACCAAATGACGGCTCCATCCAACCGTAATCAATAATCATTGCGTCATGAATTTGAATGAACAGTTCTCTTAGTATTAAGTCTATTATTATTGTTATTTGTATTTGTATTTGGCTATAATATATTAAATGTATTTTTAAATTTTTAAATATTCAATATTTATTTCTTTTAAGTTAGTCATCGGGGAAAAAAGCAATTGGAAGATGCTAGACTTGTGTGTCCCAAATTAGAACACGAAGTCATTTGTTATCCGTGAAAACACTGCTATCCTGGTCATCTTTACGAGGGGCCTAACTTGCCTTTCTAGTTACTGTACCCTACTTTGATGTAATTAATATACAGCATATATTATTATATTAAAAAGCACAAAGAAGAAAGCCACAAATCATCATTTCCTTAATCATAAAATCACACATTATTTATATACACAAGCATACATATCAGAGAAGCATTTAATTAAATGAAACCAAGTAACCTACGAAGATGAAAAGAAAAAATAAAATTTAAGTAGCAATGCATGAAATGCTGATCATTATGCATATGGACATTTGAGGGTGAAAACATGATAATAATCCGAATCATTTTGGAAAATGAAGAAAAGGAAGCTAGTAGAATAATCCGGGGTTTGAAGGACGAAGGTCGATCTCCTGGGTCCAAGCGGTCCGGTCTTGAACATGCAGGTGCCAGTAGGTCAGAGCCAGCGAGTCTGGATCCATCATCAACATGGACCCGTCACCTCCTCCTCCTCCTCCTCCTCCTCCTTCGCCGCTATGTTGTTGCTCCCCAACCAACGGTCTTTGTGATGAAATTGGTTCCCTGTATTTAATTATTGCTTCTTTAACACCTTTTTTTTTTAATCAACACTTCACCTTATTTTTGTTGACAAGAAAAAAGAAAATAAATATTGGAATCTTGTAAATATTAACATCCAACGTGGTATGAATGAATACTGTGGTATAGATAGCATGGATAAATTCTTTTGGAGAAAATAATTATTTAAAAAATATATTAATAATATAAGAATACCAATTTTTGTTGAAGTGGTTTGGGATAAATGATTATTTCTGTCCTTTTTTTCAACTAATATCTCAATACTTTTATTTTTTTCAAATATTCACAAAAAAAAAAGTAGAGAGCGCGTAGGTATTAAATAAAAAAGTAAGAAAAAAATAATTGTTTTTTTATTAATTTATTTACCTCGGTGGGCCAACAACGCCATCAATGACAACATGCGCGACGTGAACACCAAGGCGTTGGAACTCTCTTGCCAGGCATTGCGATAACGCTCTCAATGCGAATTTTCCACAGCCTGTTGTCTCATATTGAAAATAAAATCAAACCTATTTTAATTATATATATATCTATATGCATCAAGATATATACATATGAAACTATATATTGATATTCTTCAAGTGAATCTTTCATTTGTAGAATCGATGTATAGAGAGATTGATTTACATAGTTCAGAGAAACCCGCAATGCCGTTCAAAGAAGCTGAACAACCAGTGAAGAGAATGGTACCCTTTCCTCTGTCCACCATGCCAGGAAGTACCTTGCATATTTTTGAGCAATATTCAAACGAATCATATCTCATCAACAATATATACATGTGCACCATTAGCTACTATCTCTGTAAGACACTGCACAAAAGATATTAATGTATGCTTTTCACTTGTATCTCATCAACAAAAGAAAATGGTGAGAACCGTTATAGAAGTGCAAAGAGTAACAAAGAAAAAAATATATAAAAATAGAGAAGAAATTGTTGGAGAATGGAGAGTGCTGCTTTCGTAAGCATTATTAACTGGCTTTTGAGGGAAAATTGTAATATGCTTCTAGCTTTAATTCTCAGTCTATCAATTCAATTTATTTCATAATTGATTATCACATACGATAATAAGGGATGTCATGTTCTCTCAAGATCCTAATAACAAGTGAATAAAAAAAGCTAAACAATAAGTCAACTAGAATGATACAATATTCTCAAGTTTTAGTAAAGTTCCTGTACAAAACAAAAATAACAGCAACTAGTACAACTAGAAGGCTGGGTCGGCCACTTGAGGAATGAAAAAGTACCTGTTGAGCACAAAGAAAGGCACCGACCGAAGAGATAGCGACGGATTTCTCAAAGGAATCGGTGCGAATTTCAGTGAAATTTGTGGGGTGCCAATTAACTGGCTGGTAAGCATTGTATACAAGCACTTCGACGAATCCCAGAGAAAGAACTCCTTCAAATGCCTCTCTGACGCTTCTGGAGTCTGAGCAGTCGATTCTTATTGCAAATACTTGAGCTTTCTCCTCCCTCGCTATCTCGTCTGCAAATCTTGATAGTCTCCCTGTAAGGATCATTAACCACCATATAAAGATTGACAAATCAATAGATAATTAAGAGAAATAAATAATTTCCTAATAGTGGTCGAATTCTTTAGTTATGGAACAGAGAAAATGGAGTAACAATTCAAACTAAAAATAATGGAGAAATAATGAGGTCAGTTGTGACGGGGGAGAATGTTTATTTTCTATATTCCTCGGAACCAAGCTGAGTGGAGACAGATAGAGAGAAAGTATACCCAGGTCACGGGCGAGGATGGCGACGGTGTAACCTTCATGGGCAAACTTACGGGCAATGGATCGACCTAATTTCGGGCCGACACCAACAATGGCAGCGATGCTTCTGCAAGAGGCACAACTTGCCATGCTGCGCATCTTTGCTTGCTTTGCTTTGTCGGCACACAGATCGATGTGATGAACAGTCGAGCACAGACACGCACTCTTCAAGTTATTGTTATGAAATATTATAGAGTTCTGTTAATTTCTAGGAGAAGAATATATGTAATTGAGAAAGATTTTTGCGTGGAAAAGGAGAGATGGTGGATGAGACTGTGGCTACTGGCTTTCTATGCTCTCCTCCGTCACCGCCCAAATGGTTGCCTCCTCAGCAAGAGGCATTTTATCAATGAAATTAAACGTTACGTTTCTTAACTAGCTACCCTTTCTTCTTTCCTCTTTTCGTAGGACTCTACCTAATCACATTCACTCTCTCGATTATCAGCTATCTATTAATTTGTAGTAATTAATAGTTGTAATTATAAATGTCAAGGTCTTCCGGGTAGGTAACAAGTCATTTTAAATTCGATACTATTCAACTTTTCGAAACATATAAAATCAGTCTGATTTTATGTCCTCAAGCGCGATGTGGCCTACCTCTATTTGGTTGCGTGCCAAAGACCAATATATGCACTTATGTTATGGTCGCGGTTTTGTCGATGGTTACATGCATATTTTACACCCAAAAATTTCTTTTTCCTTTTTTTAAAAAACCAATAAATGTTAAACTGATGTAATTAAAATCACTCAAATGATGCGTTGGTGCTTAGCCTCAAAATTGAAAGAGTAAATATTTAATTCATATAATTAAACTTCCTAATGGAGCGTATAACGCTTGCCAAGGATCCATATGTTAATTCAATGTAATTTAATTATAACTTCTCTCCTATGACACTTGGTGACGCTCCATGTATCACTAGGATCCGAGAGTCTAGGTGGCACATAAGTAAACTTATTTGTCAGACGGTGTGAGTAATGAGACATATATCTCTATCTATCTATCTATCTATCTATAAGTAGTGTATGATTGAAAAAATAATATTTCATATTTCGCATGGTATAGTATTGATACTTATATGGAATTTTTCATTTTAAAATATATTCTAAATAAGGTGACATACATTTATTGAATAATAAAAACTACAATAAATAATTATAAAAATTTATTAATATTTAATGAATATATGCCAATTAACTTGTCACTTTAGACGGTGAAATGTATTTTAAAATAAAAAATTTAGGATGAATAATATTATTATATTATAAAATTTGATTCAAATATTATTACAAGTAGATGTGACAAAAAAGTCAGGGATCCGACACAATCCGTGAAAATAAGACCCTTGTACGTTAATGTGTTGGCCTGAGTTCGGTTCGATAAAAAAATAATAGTCCAACATAATTCAAAAGGGTCGTACTGTATGAGACTCGTGAATTATGCCATATCAAACCTATGGATTAGGTTCATAGGCTAAAATATTATTTTAATAATAATTTTTTATTATTTTAATTATTATTATTATTTTAATAATTTATTTATATTATTTATGGACCAGGTCGGGCTTGGCACAGCCCATCATGTGCTTATGCCAAGTCCGAGTCCTTCATGAGCTTGTGATGAGTTCGGTCCCAGAGCCTAATCTCTCGGTCCGACATGACTCTTTTAACGAAGCGAATTGTATCGTCTTTACTATTTATGAGTGGGGTTGACCCGACCCATTTATCATACCTAATCACAAATAAAATATCACTAATTTATTAAATATTAAATTTTTACTATTTTTTTAACAATCTAATAAGTTAATATTATATGATTTAAAATGAGAATTTGAAGTGACTAATATTACTCTAATTAAATTTATCTATTAAATGACGTGGTATGATTAAATATATTTATCAAATTGTATCGGTAAAAATTACGTAGAATATTGATTATTACATATAATAATGCATAAAATATAATGCTTAAATATGATGCGTGTAACAATTTAGTTTTAGGTGTCAAATAGTATGAATAATAAGTCGTCTAGGTACGTGTAATGTTGATCATATATATTGATGTGTTATGTGTATAATATAAAGTATATAACAATTAATTTTTAGGTATCAATGACGCATGTAAATAAGATGACTCTATGCATGGAATGTCGGCCTAATTTATCGCACTTGATGGTTAATCTAAAGCTTAAGTCTTAGGCATCAAATAGTGCGTGTAATCAAGATTTTAGATATGTATAATGACCATTTGATGGTGCGTTATATGTCACGCTTGTTATCATGTTTAATGGTGCATATAAGGCTTGAATCAGAAATGATTGGTGTGTATACATACAAAATCATATGAGGCCAAACCAAACTGAAAATATTGTTTGGTGCGTATACATATAATGAAAAATCAAATTAAACTAAATCAAACTTAACCAAATTGACCGATTAGGTTCTTTATTTACAAAATACTTGGTTGTATTTTAAATTATCAGACTTAAGAATTAAATTTTTAATAATTTTAAATACAAAAAACACATAGCAAATTTTATTAATAATTTATTGAGTTTTTATAAGTTAAAAATAAATTAAAATTAAAATTCAATATTAGTTGAAATGAAAAATTAAATCGGACCAAATATGCTTCTGTTTTGTAATTTCATCCAATATTTTCAAGTCTTCATTTTTGGTACACTCATCTTTCGAGCTATGTGTTTATTGTAATGCAAATTGAGCTAGTGATCTTGTTTCACGATTTAATACTAAAACTAAATATTGTGCTCTTGCCGATAAATTATTTGACTTCCGCAGAATGATATGGTCATATTCTCGTACCTATCTTTTTTGTGACAATCACGATAATATTTAAATTATTCATAATGATGTATTTCATAAATACACCAAATTAACATATAAAAAATTATTGTTAATATATTGGTTAGCATACCTGTTTCGCCCTTTCTCCCTTAACGATTGGATAGTAATTATCTCGTTCATCAACAGATTTATTCTAGTTATTCATTCATGTACGTAATCCAATCTTAATACTAAGCATAACAATTAGTTTATATAAAACTTCAATTTCATCATTTAATACATTACAAAATTATTTTATACAATCACAAATATAGTTCATCGAAAACATCTTATACATCATTATATGCAAATTAGGAGAGAGACCAACAACTCGTTGCACACTGACCCATCTTATTATGATGGCAATCTAGCTCCTAAAAATAAATAATAAGAGGTAAGTTGCCTACTCAATAAACAAATAGACAATGAAATGCACCAATCAATTAAATAATTGAGGTATAATGTCATTATGTACGACTTAATTCAGTTTCTATCCAATTCTAAATAACAAGACAAACACACAACATGCATATATTATTTTAACAATCAACCATCAAATATACAACAATTATCCTGCAAAAGTAGTCACATTCCATTAATACACCTAGGCTTACAATACTTTATATTAACCAAGTTAATAAACAGACAACAACCATCAACATAAAGATCAATATCAATTTTTTTATTCTTTCAAGTCAAGTTTGCTATAATTGTTAGGATTTTATTTTTAGCTAATGCCTTTCTTCCAAAGTTTATCCATCTCATCATTTTATCTCATCTCATTGTGTATATACAATGTCTCTTTTGGGATTTTACTAGTAAGGTATTAAAAGAAATTTACTCTTATTTGACTTTTTACATATCATATCAAATCAGTATCACTTATTAATATCAATACATCAATTAGATTCACTTTCAATAAGTTATTACTTTTGCCTAATTATACTTACATTAATTCTATTAATTAGGCCTTTTTTTTAATAGTAGATTACTCTTACCTAATTGATAACATGATATTAAATAATCCCACATAATCATAAACAAACTTCATAAGTTTTAATATGTCTCGTATCATAACATTTCATTATAATAACAATTCATCACAATACAAATATCATCACATTCACATCTCATGTACCACAATCTTTAAACACTTCAATTATCTCATAACAATGAGCTTTTCTCACTCGACTCAACCATGGCCTCACAATTTCATTAACCAACAACTCATCCTAATCATTCATTATTTTTAACACATCAACTCATAATTTACTTATAGCACAATTATTAAAGCACACCAATGAAAAACATAAACATACACTCACCGTCTGCCATTATGATGATGCAATGTTTAGAGTATAGTATAGTCCAAATAATTCCAAATCCGAGAGATCAATGATATCTCCAAACCCCCAGGTGAGCACATAAACAACGATCACATTCACAGCAATACCTTTAGCGATTGCTGACCTATGATTGCAGTACGTGAAGCTACACACAAATGAGGGTTGATTGA
>JAVXUL010000020.1:4560946-4571092 GCA_035590515.1 Trichilia minutiflora
CGCTCTTCCGCTGAAGCTGAGTATCGCGCTATGGCTGTTACTTGTTGCGAACTTACCTGGTTGAAGGCTTTACTAAAGTCGCTTGGCATTATTCATCGCAAGCCCATGCGATTATTCTGCGATAGTCAATCTGCTATTCATATTGCGGCTAATCCTGTATTTCACGAGCGCACGAAGCATATTGAGATTGATTGTCACTATATTCGTGATCAAATTCAGCTAGGCGCTGTCTCTACTTTCCATGTTCGTACTACAGTCCAACTCGCAGATATTTTTACAAAGACACTTAGTAAACATCAGTTTCAGACACTTTTTTTCAAGTTGGGTACTCGTGATCTCCATTTTTCAACTTGAGAAGGGTATTGAGTTTTCAATTCTTGTTTCTGTTTTCTGTGGTTTTCGTTTTCCGCAATCTTGATTGTGTATTATTGTAGGAGTTAATTTAGAAAATAAATTGGTTGTATTAGTATATTATAAAGAATTAATTTAGAAAATAATGAGTTATATGTTTTGTATATATTTTGACCGAAAAAATAATACAAGACACAAAATAAAATTATCGCAAAATAATATTTGAGTAAGTTTTGACAGTTATACTTCGATCGACCCATTTCATAGTCGCAAAGATAGCACTTTCAACGTGTCGAGATTTTATTGGATTGATATATAGATGTAAGTGAGAGGTTTCCCTCGAGTCTAGTTCGAGAGTCCAGGAGAAGCGAAAGGAATACCCGCTTTTGTTATTTGTCCCTGGTTTGCTCGATGACATGTCGAAGAGAAATAAGAACAAACGCACTTTGATTTGTCTCTCTTCAGAAGAAGATGGAGATTCGTCGGAGGAAGAAGAAGATGATGTCATGTCGGAGAGAAATAAGAACAAACGCACTTTGATTTGTCTTTCTTCAGAAGAAGATGATGATGATGAAGGCGAGGAAGGCGGTGAATGCAACTTTAGGTATTCGTTTTTGTTTTGTTTTGTTTTTACGTTTTATTTTTAACGATCGCAAGTAATTTCGGTTTTGTTCTGTTCACTTTGCGTTTTCTTTGTTTGGATAGTGAGGATGGGATTGATGACGAGGAAGAAGAGGAGGAGAGCCAATCAGATGATAGTGCAGGTGATGAGGAATCTCTCTGCGACCGAGTAATTTGCCTTCTTAAAGGTTTCTTTGATTACTATCTAAGTTGCATTTATAGAATTAATTTATTAATTTCCTTAAATCCCTAGGACGTTATAAACTATGAATCATTATTGTAACTTCTTTATATATTCAATGGAGAATTAACCTGATAGAGGTTTGGAGAATCAAGAATTGTGAATACATTTTATGTTGATGACTAAAATTAACCTAAAATGAACTCATTTTTCCGTTTTATTTATTGTTTGGTAGGAATTTAGTTCTCAACAAAGTTGTTTTATTAGAGATAAACTTGCCTAAGTAGCTAATTGTTGTTTTGCTAGGGTATGGATATAATTAGTTTCTTCTGGAATGCTTTTTGTATTGCCAAAAACACTTTTAAATAGCTAAAAGTGTTTGATTGAAATAAACAAAACTGTCTTTGGGGAACTAAAGGCACTTAGGAGTTCTTTTTAGAGAAGCATTTGATAGGAACTGTTTCAAAAGTGCTTTTTTGTGGAAACATTTGAATTGCTTTTGGAGAAACACTTGATAGGTACTTTCCGGAGAGCTCTCTAAGTGGTTTTGTTGAAACTGGTTTGATGAAACTGCTTTCTGTAAAAGTACTACAAACACAATATGTGTGCCAACCACCTTACATTTTTGACTAGTGTGATGGAAACTTTGGAGATCACTGGTCTAGTGTTTCTTGTCGAATGGTAAATTTGGAATCTCTGTGTTTTGTAGAAGGAGGTGATCTAGGAGCATTAAATCTCAATAGGTGCAAAGCATATTTACGCAGGCATGGCCTGAGAATGTCTGGCACTAAGACTGTCTGCATACAGAGAATTAAAGAACACTGGAGGTAATTGGCTCTATACTAGGTAAACTGTTTTAGTCTTCATGCTGTTTTCTAGAGGTTAATAACATTATTGTTTGTTCAATGATAAGAATTATATACATATTGTTGATATTTATCATTCAATAGATACTGATGAACTTATTTTATCATCCAAAATCCATATATTTGCTGTTGTATCTGAAATTGGTAAATTCTATAGCAAATATGATTTTCAATTTATTTCTCTACTTAGGGTTTGGTATGTGGCATGAATCCCAGACTGCATTGAAATTCCCAAACTTTTGATATGATTGGAACCAAGGAGGGACCTTGTAGAAATTTTTTTTAGAGGGGACTATTTCTAATAATAATAAGAAGAATATATTAAATTTTTAATAACCTGTTTAAGTCTTCATGCTGTTTTCTACAGGCAATACCATTATTATTCGTTCAATGATAAGAATTATAGATATATTGTTGATATTTATCATTCATAAATACTTTTGAACTTATTCTATCATTCAAAAACTATATATTTGCTGTTGGGCCTATAGTTGGTAAATTCTATGGCCAATATGATGTTCAATTAATTTCTCTACTTAGGATTTGGTATGTTGAAGCTCCCAGACTTTTGTTATGATTGGACCCAATGAGGGACCTTGTAGAAAATTTTAGAGGGGACTATTTCTGATAATAATGATAATAAGAAGAAAAAGAATATATTAAATTTTTAATAAAGGTAAGTAATAAATAAATATTACATTAACTTTTTCAATTTTCTTATTTATTCACTAGTGTTCTCAGTATATTTTTATTTGTTTTAAAAATAAGATATGTTTGGAAGTTGGTTTAACTAGTACATTTTTTGAGCTAATTTAAAAGTTTTGGATTGTGTAGAAACATGTTAAATATTTTACACCAATTTAATTTTTTCTTAAAAAATAAAGTTAAGATTTATTAGAAATAATTTGTATGATGCAATAAATTTTGATATCAGTTCTATTATACATGTTCAATAACATTAAATGAAACAAAAAATGTATGCAAAAGATATAAATATACTATTAATTTCATAAATTCACCGAGCTTAATTTTTTTTTCCAATGAAGCTGATATAAGCAAAATCTGAAAATGAGAATGAGGAAATTTGTTCTTAATTTAAAAAGTTTATTGAGACACAAAAAAGTGTATTATGTAAAAAGTAAAATAAATAAATAAATAAATAAAATTATTTTAAAAACATGTAAAAAATGGACATATTATGGTTTTAATTGTTTAGTACCAACTCTTTATCTTTACACGCATTTTTTTAATTAAATAATTCAAATATTAGGTCAATTTGACAACTTCCTGAAATTTCGCATCTCAATTAAAAAATGTTATGTTATTAATGTTTCAAAAAAGATTTTACTGGGAGCTTGAATCAAATTTCACAATTACATTAAGGGCCAATGTTGGCCGAAGTTCTTAAATCATATAAAAATACTGGAAAGGCATATTTGTGTTTTGAAATGTTATTGACTTGAGCTTAATATGTGACGTTTATTTGGTGCTTCAGATTCACTCTTTCTATCTCAATATTGTGAAATGGTTGTGGATTATTACTCATGCTTTTGCTTCAGGATCTCTTGAGCTATATTGATTACTGTTTGACCTGAAAGTTTAAGTTGATAAGTAGAAGCCTGAGTATAACAAGCTGAATGCCATCATTCAGCTTTAACAAGCTGAATCTCACAGTTAGTAATTCTTCCTACTAGTCCCGAAACCAAGGTGTTAATGGCAAGTCTGATTTTTTTAGAAATCATCTAAATTATTAGGTCATGTGAAATGGATTCCGAAACATGGTTCAGATGTCAAGATATTAAACACTTGAATATGGAAAAAAAATACCACAAAGTTTGTGTTTCTTTATAAAATTGAAATGGGGGGAAAGAAAAGGAAAAAGAACACTATGTTGGTTAGATGATTCTTTTCAGCAATATTCTGTAATTTAGTAACTTCATGATTGGGAATGTTATTTCTGCTTATCAGAATTAAAGATGGGAATGGTGAAGCACTCTACCCAAAATCGTCCTTTGTCATCAATTGTACAGGTAGGTATTTTCCATGTTCATCTGCTAATTTATTTTGCTTCTGAGGCATTTTGGGGGCAATTAAGAATTTCATCACTGAATACAGGTGATGTTTGCCAGGGTGATGTTGTTCTTTTCATGCAGAAAGTTTACAAGAGGTATCCGTTTCTTCTTTATTAGTCCTTTGCTTATTATGTCCTGAAATCTCTTAGCTACAAAAATCCTTTATTTTAAACAGTTTTGACAAAGTGACGAGGCATGGGAGGTTTCTGGGAAAGAGAACTGTAGCTGGGAGAGTTGTCAGTGAAAGCTATGGTGCAGCCAAAAAACAACATACCTTTACAGTAAGGCCAAGAATTGTTATATTGGGTGGAAAATTTTGTTGATTATGGTCTACTAGGTGGTGCATATGAAAATTGCTCCAAAATTTTATGCTTTGGCTGGAAGTCTGGAATGAGTGACCTTAACCACTCTGCACGACTATTTTGAATAGATGATAACCTGCCTCTCGCTACTTATTAAGCTATTATTCCTTATGAAATTTTATCTGTCTAATGCTTCATCTGTTGGGTACATGTTTGTGGTGTGCAAGATTGAAGTACTGTGGAGCAAAGGAGTCAACAAATTGCATCCACTTTTTCCTTTGCTTGTGAAGGGCCGTAACCTCTATAAATTGAAAACATATAGGCAGGCAAGTGCTATACCTACTTGACTTACCAATGCTCTAGTAGCATCTCATCACGATTTTGGTTTATTATACCTTCTTGTCCACATTTTAGCAATGGAATGATGAATCAGAAAGGCTGCCAGTGCTTGCGGAGAAGCACAAACGAGGAACAGAAGCAAGATTTGTTAGAGCAATGAGGCAAACAAAGAAGACACAGTCTGCAACTGGAGATATCAAGAGAGATTTATGTATGTCTGCTTTTATACGTTTTGTTCTTACATGTAGAAGTCCCTGGGTTGCTTATCCTCTAATGATTATTAGGTACAAAATTTCGGCAGCATTTCCATCATACAAGATTGTCTCAGAAAAGGAAGACTGCTGAGCCAGGAAAGGGGAAGTGTTTTGGATCTGGAAAGGTCAACCCTTGGCAACATGCAAAATTTAAGGATTATCACCAAGAGATGCCTCCACCACCAAGTCTGAACAGTGATCGAAATTCAAGCTCAGTGAGTTCTCAATTTTCTCGGGGGCGGAAGAATTTCCATCAATTAAATGACAATAGTGGTCCAACTTTTGAGTCATACACACATCGCCAAAGTGCTTGCCCATCTCAAATAGAGTTTCACCAAAGGAAGACCCCATTCCATTTCTCTGGTCACGACATTAGCCACCCTTCTCAAATAGAGTTTCACCAGAGGAATGTCCAATTCTATTTCTCTAGTCATGACATGGGTCATGCTTCAACTATGATAAGTTTGCCACATTTCAAGCATGACTTTGGTAAGTCTGTGGTGCCTACTTCGCAATATAACAGGTTCCATCATCACAATTACATCCACCATGCCTACTCAATTCCCAACTATGGCCTCGAATTTAGGAGTTCAAGCCACTTTCCTGAGTTGATGACTGTTGATAGATATTCACATCGATCTCCCTTTGAAACCAAGGCAAGTGGACGGAGGAAGAATGATATTCGATCTGTTTATAGATAGGATGTCTTGCTTTGGATCTAAATGCAGTTCTGTTGAGAATGCTCTAGTCAGCCGGGGGAGAGAGGCCTCCTGCTCCCATTGCACTTCCTGATTTTCTGGTATGAGTCACTTATACAATAATTTCAGCTGGCATGTGCCTTTGATTTGATGATATTATGCTGGTGATCAGCTGATATCGTAAAACTACAATTAGATTCACAATTAAGAGCAGGAATGAGTATTGTATTAGCCTGCCAAATTTAAATTTCTTTCTCGTATAAATTATGAAGATGTGTGAGAAAGAGTATGTTTTGATTGGCAGGTGACGTAAAACAAATAATTCTAATTGTCATTTTAAACGTGTAATGTTAATATAAAATCAGCCATCTATGAGAAACAGGAATTTTAATAGTATAATTAAAGTTTTATTATGAAAGTTTTACTCAAATTATAAAATAAGGTATATTTTAATAATAAAGAAAGTTTATTCGCACACTTATTTATAATAGTAAAACTAAATCATCTAATTTAATTCACCCCCAAAATAACTAGATGAGACTGTTAAACTTCACCCCACCACAAGCAAGATGGGGTGGAGCAGGGGCTGAAGCATGATCTCCCAAAGGGAGGTTGCAAGTTGGAAGCAAGGCTTCGGCTGGTTGGCGTCATTAGGAGCATTAATCGAGAGAAAATTACTAGACTGACGTGGAAAGATGAGCACTATTATAACTTTTGTTGATTGGACAAGTCACACGTGAGTGCGGTTCGATGATGGACGCGGGACCAGGGGTTGCGTCAGCCAATTGTTGACTGTATTAACACATGAAGACTGGCTCTACCACACCAAATGACTGCTAATCCAACAAACACCGTAGCTCGTAGCTGGCGCGTTTTAAGCGCTCAGGCTCAACTCTAATCAATTATTATTATTATTTAGTTGTCATGTATTAAATTTATCTTTATATATAGTTTTTATAACGTAAAATGTCCAATATTTAATATAAATTTAAAATATTTAAACTATTCTTAGGGAAAAAAAAAAACATAACAACTTTGAAAAGCAATTGGAGAAAGCTTGGCTTGTGTACCCAAATTAGAACACGAAGTCGTTCGTTATCCATAAAAATACTAATCCTAGTAATCTTTACCAGAGGCCTAACCAACCTTTTCAGTCACTGTACCCTAAATTGAAGTAATCACAGCATATATTATTTTATTACAAAGCACAAAGAAAAAAAATACCCGGACATCATTTACTTAATCACAAAATCGCACATTATTTATATACAAACACCAGAGTAACAATTAATTAAATGAAACCAAGTTTAATCCTGCGAAGTTAAAAAAGAAAAAAAATAAAATTTTTGAATAAATTTACGAAGCAATGCGTGAAATGCTTTGCACACGAACACTGACGAGTGAAAAAAATGTTAATAATAGCAACCATTTTGGAATATGAAAAAGGAAGCTAGTAGAATAATCCGTTGCTTGAAGGCCGAAGGTCGATCTCCTGGGTCCAAGCGGTCCTGTCTTGAACATGCAGGTGCCAGTAGGTCTGAGCCAGCGAGTCTGGATCTATCATCAACATGGACCCGTCACCATCTCCTCCTCTTCCGCCTCCGCTCTGTTGTTGCTCCCCAACCAACGGTCTTGGTGATGCAATTGGTCCCCTGCATTTAATTTTATTGCTTCTTTAACACCTATTTTTTTTAATCAACACTTTATCTTCAATTTGGTTGACAAGGGAAAAAAAATGGAGGAGAAGGAAAAGAATATTGGAATCTTGTAAATATTAACATCCAACGCAGTATGAATGAATGAATGAATACTGTGGTACAGATAGAATGGATAGCTATAGCTTGTTCGCGGAAAAGTATGTCTTTTTTAAATATATGTTAATAATATAATGATATCAATTTCTGTTGAAAGTAAATTTATTTACCTCGGTGGCCCAACAACGCCATCAATGACAACATGCGCGATGTGAACACCAAGGCGTTGGAACTCTCTTGCCAGGCATTGCGATAGTGCTCTCAATGCGAATTTTGCACAGCCTGTCGTCTCATATGGAAAATAGAATCACACCTAATATATATATATATCAAGATATATACATTTGAAACTATATATTTTCTTCAATCGAATCTTTCATTTGCAGAATCGATAGAGAGAGAGATTGATTTACATAGTTCAGAGAAACCCGCAACGCCATTCAGAGAAGCTGAACAACCAGTGAAGAGAATGGTACCCTTTCCTCTTTCCACCATGCCAGGAAGTACCTTGCATAATTTTAAGCAATATTCAAAATAATCATATATAAAACTCCCAGTTTTGCTACTATCTCTGTAAGGCACTGCACAAAAGATATTAATGTATGCTTTTCACTTTATTTTATTAACAAGGGAAATTGGAGAGACCCATTGTACATATGCAATGAGTGATAAAGAAAAAATATATACCCAAAACTATAAAAGGAATTATTGTAGAGTGCTTCCTTCATAAGCATTATTGGCTGGGCTCAAGGAAAATTATAATATGTTTCTAGCGTTACTTCTCATCCTGAGCCTATCAATTGATTTCATTTCATAATTAATTATCACGTACGATGATAAGGGATACTCTCCAGATACCAATAACAAAGAAAGCAGTCCTAACTCCTAACGAATATGTTTGACATTAAAAAAAATTGTTTTTCAAAATTAAATTAATATTTACGTAATTAAAATATATACAAATACTCAATTTAACACTTCAATTAATAATATATAAATATTTTGTATTTATTAATTAAATATTAATTATTTTTTAAAAAAAGTATTAAAATAAAAAATATTAAACAAACATAAACACTAAATAAATTAGCATTTAAACACACAAATTTCATTGTAATGATATATTTCTAGTTTAAAGTTCCTCTCTTCCAATTTCTCGACTGTAACCAAACGATATAAAACAAAAAACAGCAACTAGCACAACTGAAGGCTGGCACGGCCACTGCCCACTTGAATGGAAACGTACCTGTTGAGCACAAAGAAAGGCACCGACCGAGGAGATAGAGACCGATTTCTCGAAGGAATCGATGCGAATTTCAGCGAAGTTTGTGGGGTGCCAGGAAACTGGCTGGTAAGCATTGTATACAAGCACTTCAACGAATCCCAGAGAAAGAACTCCTTCAAATGCCTCTCTCACGCTTCTTGAGACTGAACAGTCGATTCTTATCGCAAATACTTGAGCTTTCTCCTCCCTTGCTATCTCGTCTGCAAATCTCGATAGTTTCCCTGTAAGGATATATTTCATTAATTCACAGATCATTAACGAATATATAAAGATTGACAAATCATAGATAATTACGAGAAATAAATAGTTTTCTAATAGTGATCGAATTCTATTGGTATAAAACAGAGAAAATGGGGTACGAATTCCAACAAAAAACAAAGCAGAGATAAATAGGTCAGTAACCATAGTGGAGAATGTTTATTTTCTATTTTCCTTCAAGCTGAGTGGAGACAGAGAGAGAGACTATACCTAGGTCACGGGCGAGGATGGCGACGGTGTAACCTTCATGGGCAAACTTACGGGCAATGGATCGACCCAGTTGTGGGCCGACACCAACAATGGCAGCGATGCTTCTGCAAGAGGAAGAACTCGCCATGCTGCGCATCTTTGCTTGCTTTGCTAACTCTGCTTTGTCGGCACACAGATCGATGCGATGAACAGCACAGCACAGACACGCACTCTTAAGTTATTGTTATCAAATATTATAATTTCCTGTTAATTTCTAAGAGAATCTGTATAATTGAAAAAGATTTTTGTTGAAAAGGTGAGATGGTAAATGAGACCGTGGCTAGCTACTGCCTCTCTATGCTCTCCTCCGTCACTGTCTGAGTGGTTGCCTCCTCAGCAAGAAGCATTTTATCATCAAAATTAAACTAGCTAGCTACCTTTTATTCTTTCTCGTTTCGTATGACTACCTCTCTTAATTAATAATCAGCTATCTATTAATTGTAGTTAGCTGATAGTTGTAATTATAAATGTCAAGGTTTTCCTGGCAGTAACAAGTCCTTTGAAATATATATTGAGGAAAATAAATAACAACTTCAAAAGGTTTGTCAAACCAATACAAGGAAAGCGAAGAGGACAAAGGCCACATATAAAACCTAATGTTTAGGGCGTGGATAAATTTAAATCGATCCGCTTTAAATCGATTCAAACCGTTTAATTGGATTGATTTAGATCGATTTAAATATATGTTAGATTGATACCCAAATTGAAATTTTATAAATCGCTATTAACGGTTTAGATTATGGATTGGATTAATTATAAACTGCAAACCGCGAAATCAAACCGCTTAAATAAATATTAAACATACTTAATATTTTGTATGATAATATTAATATTATATAATAAAATAATACATTAATTACTTTTTTAATATTTTATGATTAACTAATGGGTTTATCATTTTAAAATTAAGTTAGAA
>JAVXUL010000020.1:4574395-4591100 GCA_035590515.1 Trichilia minutiflora
CCTAGTTGAGTAACATCTGATGTTTGTTATCTTCACTATAGCTAGCTTGTTCGTTGACTTTTTGTTTGTTTCCTACAGACGCCGCCAAAATATTGATGCAAGAAGTTGGGGTCGTCTTCAACCACTAGCACTAGCTAGTCTTCTTTTCCTTACTCCTACTCCTAGACTGCAGAATAAAGAGAATCTCAGGGGTAAAGCCGATTTCTCGGTAAAAATCCTTCGATGCTTAAGTCAATAAGGGCTCTGCTTGTGTGTGGGGGTTGAAGAAAGTAAGACAAAAACCAGAGAAAGAACAGAGTTCCAGAGAATATCTTTTTTTTGTGTGTGAAAGTTTGTGCATCAAGCATAGAATGTTTCTCAATAATGAAAAAAACGTACCTCCTATTACTTTTAGATTCGGTTATATTAGAATCATAGAATTTCGTGTCCTGCGAACATATGTCATCATACAATTTATGTGTCCAAAAAGCCTGGAGCAAAAATCATGGGTCGTGGATATCGCGTTATTGCTTTCTGCCACGTAGACCCCGAGGCTCCAAGCACATCCCCTGAGACAGGATCCCCAAAGCCCCCGAGATATGAATGCAGATTCTCCGAGACATGATTACTTATTCTTCCCGAGTGCTGTTATTCCCCGAGACCTCGAACATATGTATTCCTAAGTAGAGCCTCTAGTCTCCCCGAGACTGAAGTCCCCATGTCCTCGGAGCGCTTCCCTGAGATGAGCTCTGGCTTCGATGATACTATTTAATAACATTGTGAAAGCATGTGTGTTATGGATGTCCCTAAACCCGTACTACTGTATGTGGAATATAGCAGTCCGATACTCCAAGACAGAATCCAGAACGGTGGTCATTGAAGACCTTTTTTCCGAGTATGAATTAAAGGTGAATAGCCCAAAGAAAACCTCCTAACCGATCGCCTTGGGTGGATTATCCGAGACGATCTCTCTATTTCCTGCATGATGTAGAGGGTTCTCAGAACAACATCGCATCAAAGGGTTTATACAAAAGATAGTATATTTATATAATGGACTTGGATCTATGAACCGGACCTTAGCAAAATATTCAAACACTATTTTTTTTTTTTTTGTTAGAAGTGTTTTGTGGGGTTGTTTCCACCATAACTTTTATGGATTTTTAATTTTAGGTCATACTTTTTCCAAACTTGGCTACGAGGAGTCGGAAGTGTCATGCAATGACACAACTTGCATCCAAAAACGGTCTCGAAATTGCCACAAATTAGGGCTAATGCTAATCGGTTTGACCCTCAATGTCGGTTGTATATTTTCTCACGGTAAGGAAGGAAGGAAGGATAAAGAGTTTTGATCCCTCGGCTCTCTCTTCACCTCATGTTTTATATAGTTTATATTTCCTTCTTTCTTTATATATATAACCAGAATTATTTGAATATAATACAGATATTCTAGCTAATTAAATTGAATTAGGTAAAAACCACCAGTTCCCTCTTTCGTCTTTCATTTTTTATTGTACACAACTTTGTTTTGCAGTATATAAACTCCAAATTTTCTCTCATACTCACTATCCATGGATTTTTATTATCAAAAATGATAAAAATACAATACCAATGAATGATTTTTTTTTGTTATTTGATTCATTAGTTAAAAATAATTTTAATTTACACATCCTACAATCTGAATATTTTGTAGCTATTTTTGAATAAATATATAGCACATGAATCTTTACATGGTTTGACCAAGCTGTTGAAAAAATTCCCAAATTTTTAAAGCACAGTAAATAGATGGTGGGTATACTGAATTTTGAATCTTTATCCGGAAAGTTCAAAATAGCAGTTTCCTTAATACCAGTGGATTTAGTCTCTATATTCTGTCGACAGTCCTGCCATATAATACCACTTATTTGTTTTGAGCTACATATGATTTGTTAGGGCATGCAAGCAAATAAATTACCCTATGTACAAAGATTTCATTCTTTAATTTTTTGAAAATAAAAACAAAAAATAAAAAAAGCATTCTGTAGATAAGAATTCAAGTTTCAATCAAATCTTTTTGAGATTGCGAGTTCTTTGTTCAACGCGTGGCCGATTGCCGTTATTGCAATATGCCTGTAATATTGCTGATCAATGGGTTCTTCTCTTCATTCTACTCAAACAATCGACAGGAATTATTCAGACATTTCCCGGGACTTTGGGCAGTGAATATTAATAAGAAAACTGATAACATTTTATAAAAATGTTTTTATAATGTACTAGAACAGTCATTGTAGGTAATCAACGCTAGTTTATGGGGGTTTGATTTATGAGTTAATTCATGATTATCAATATTTCTGATATGAGGTTAGAATTATAAACACAACATCTGGAAATCTGGAAAGGGCGATCTGGTAGAGATAACAATATATTTGCATTTAATATCTTGCTTATTAATTACTGTGCTCCTATATAACAGTATAATGTCTCAATTTTTATGGAAATCCCTGTGAAACTATCAAAACTCTTTTCTCTGTCATCATATGATCTCTCTATACAAAGGTTATGATTTAATGAATCACAACCTTTCTATAATTCATTTTCATGTCTATACATAATTGAATTCAGGTTTTGGATTTTATACTCTTTCCTTTCAAGTCTGTCCCACAAACCACTTTATTTTGACGATATTCCAAATATGTAATGATGATTAGAAGGCTATACATACAATCATAATTATTATATATGAATATTTGATTCAGATAAAATTTTAAATTAATTTATTTATTATATTTTAAAATTAAATTAATCAAATTTAATATATTAAAATATTATAAACTAATTTAGTCTAAATAATAATATATGATTTAAAATGATTTAGATTTATAATTTAAATAATATTATAAAATTAATAATATAATAATTAATTTTATAATTTTTTATCAATATTTAAGAGAGAGTTTTATAAATAATTTTTTTTAAAATTTTTTATTAATAATTTTTGTAGTTATTATCATATAAAAGCGATGAAAGCAAACGAGTTTAACTTAAGTGATAAATAAATAATAATAAAATTTTAGTGATTTAAATTAGCTTGAAAATGTCACCCTTAATAAATGTCTAAGATTGTTATTGAATTCAAGAGGTAGTTTTCAACTTTCAATTGTTATTGGCCTTTATCTACCATAATTTCTTTGCATTATTATTACTTAATATGGAACAACAATATGTATTATACCGTACATCAATTAAATAAAAAAATAAATATTAATATTTAATAGGGACAATGATATGTATTTTCTTTTGTATTTTTATAAATTAAAAATTTTATCAAAAATTAAAAATTAAAAAAGAAAAATTGAATATTATAGCAAAATAATTTTAAAAAATAAAATAATGTACCATACATCTAATTAACAAAGTACCGTGAACTTAGTATATATGTTTGTGTTCAACTCAAATTTTAGGGACGATAGTTCAATAGTCCAAAAAGTTAATTAAAACAAAAATATATAAAATTTAAAAATAAATTAAAAATTTTAAATTCAACAATACTCTAATAACAGTTATATAAAAATCAATTGAGTGATATTTTAATAATTTTAATTATTAAAAAAAATAAAAGAAATACCAAAGCACAATACCAGCATAACACAACACTCACATGAATTTAGTAACGTAGTGGATTGTACTAGGCCTGCTATTTAAGAATCCAACAGAAGTGGGACGGCATTAGTTGGCCGTATTACACCCAAATCAAATCGGTTTTGGGCTTACATCTGTTTCGAGTATGTAATAATACTCTTGGGCTTTTTATATGGTGATGATTTGTTTAGGGCTGGGAGACACCGGACATGGGCAATTCTGTTAGACCAAAGGACAGCCCGAGATCTATTTATAACTTGTTCCGACTTGGTCCGAGTTTGAGACCATAATGAAAAGTTCGACTCTTGAATTTGATTACTGTCCAACTTCAATCTATCGTTTAAGTACCGTCCAACTTCAATTTTTCGTTCGCCTCTTTCGCTGCTCTGTCGTTTCGTGGTTCTGAATCGTGATCTCGCTGTTCTTCGCATCATTTCTGCTCTCAATCAAAATTCAATGAACTGTTATTACACATAGTTCACTTTTCAGGTAGAGAAAACTACAGGAACAGTAATTAGCAACACAAATTTAATTTTTTTAGCTGGATCAGATTCATTTAGCGATTTGATCTGAATTAGCCCATGAGTTAATTTTTTTTTTAAATTTTGCTTAATGATGTTACAATTTGAAGCAGAAGAGGACGAATGGAATGGACCACAGTACAACATCTGGATCTACGCCACGTTGGTCGTGGCGATAACAAACCATCGCAGCCCCATGCCGCGGCGTTTCACCCCAATCAGGCGCTCATCGCCGTGGCTATTGGAACTTATGTCATCGGTAATCCATTTCATCCTTCGATTCGTTGTTTCGCATGCATTTAGCGACATATAGTTTTTGAATCTTATGCTTGG
The DNA here is from genome assembly GCA_035590515.1 of Trichilia minutiflora. NCBI lineage: Eukaryota > Viridiplantae > Streptophyta > Magnoliopsida > Sapindales > Meliaceae > Trichilia > Trichilia minutiflora. The sequence goes on from JAVXUL010000020.1 coordinate 4,578,844, forward strand.
ATTGAATTGTGTAATATTTAATTTCCTTGTGCAGAATTTGATACTTTGACAGGAAGCAGGATTGCTTCGATTGACATTAATTCACCGGTCGTTCGTATGGCTTATAGTCCAACTACTTGCCATGCTATTGTCGCTATTCTTGAGGTTGTTACTATTCATACAAACATTTTCAATGCTGAAAATGTTGACAATTGTTAATTATCTGTAACACAGTTTCTTCTTTGCAATTTTAGAGAGAATTCATTTCTTCCGTAATGTCATAATTTTACGCTAGCTGTTGTTGGTAAATTTGTATTTTGCTATTGTGGTCTAGGCATAGAATTACATTTTCAAGATGGGCAACTAAACTGTGGACTTATAAATTCTTGTTGTAGCCTGATATAGATGGAGGTTTTATTAGTTGAAACTATTTTACATTGGATAAACTTGTTGCCAATGGTCATGCTTTCTCTCCCATTTCTTTTTTTTTTTTTTCTCCGTGACGTTTGTGATCGGGAACAGTAGTGTAAATTCTTATATTGTTGAAGTGTTTAGAAAAATTTGCCATTTGATTCTTCAAGTTCTTAGTTCCTTGTTTTATTTCCTTGCTGATTGCTACTTTTTGTCAGTGTGTTTCTTGTGCTTTGTAGATTTCTTCGTGACTTTATTTTTTTATTTTTATCTTTTGACATACTCTTATCTTGTACACGTGAGGATTAAACAAATTTGGTGCGTTATTATTTGTTCAGTTTATTTTGGAACTCTCTCTTGCTTAAGGATGCTTTGGGATGCAGTGTGAATGAACTTCTTATGAGCTTATATTACTATTTGTGTTTTAAAATACTCAATGTAGGATTGTACAATCTGCTCTTGCGATTTCGACACCGAGCAGAGTTTTGTGTTGCATTCACCTGAAAAGAAGATGGAACAAATTTCTGTTGATACAGAAGTGCATCTTGCATTGACACCTCTCCAACCTGTTGTATTTTTTGGTTTCCACCGGAGGATGAGTGTTACAGGTAAGTTTTCCTTAAGTTCTTCAGTTGAACTTTTTTACTATAATGGTTGTGATTTAGTGCTTGTTTATTTTTTTTGACTGAACACCAAATTTCAGATGTTTATATTCAGATGTTATGAATGAAAAGTAAACACATCATTCATATTTAAATATTCAGATCTATTTAATTTTAAGATCCATTCAGATTTCAGGTGAAAAAGCAAGTACTCTACCTTACTCTTTGCAGTTTTGATATTGTCTCTTGCCTTGCATTAATGCACAATAATACATCAGTCCTATATCTGATTGTGATTCTTGAATCATTGTGCATGAAGTTGTTGGAACTGTTGAAGGTGGAAGGGCTCCTACAAAAATTAAGACAGACTTGAAGAAACCAATTGTAAATCTTGCTTGCCATCCCCGCCTTCCTGTCCTGGTAAGATTTTTAATTGCTTGTGATTGATTGGGCCAGAAAATCAATGGAGAGGACACAGATCTCGGTCATTAATAATTTTTCCAATTTGATCCTCTGAATCAATAAAGAGGCCAACAGAAACTTGAATCCTTCAAGTTTTGATTCTACAATATTGTAATCCGAATTTGATTTCTTTGTAAAATTGGTCTTTATCGTAATATTATTCCTAGTTTTAGTAATTAGTGGAATAAAGGTCTTCCAAGCTTCAACAGCAGACATAAAGATTATATTCTTGTTCAAGTTGGTCTTTATCTTAATATTATTCCTCGTTTTAGTAATTAGTGGAATAAAGGTCTTCCAAGCTTCAACAGAAGACATAATGATTGTAATATGCAATCTTTATGCGTAATGAATGAGGAAAATCATTGAATACATGTGAATGAGTAAAATTGGTGTTTCCTTTCAGTATGTTTTGGGAGAAAATGGCTGAAATTATGGATCATAGTTTTCTCTATCATTTGTTTGCTTTGTAATTGTGGCGCAGTCTTTTCAAGAGGGCAACGCTAAAGTTGGTTATCTTTTGGGTTGTTTCAAAGAAAAGGAGTAGGAGGATTTTTGAGGATTCTTGAGGGCACTAGGGCATTTATAAAGTTCAATATTGGATATTGTTAAGGGCTTAGGTTGTGTTAATTTTGTAACACATCAATCTTCTTCATTTAAGTTAATTGGGTTGCTATTGTTGTATGAGTTCATTGTTGGTTTTGAGTATTAGCCAATTCTTTTGGTTGATTGGTAGTTGGACTGCTTATTTGGCATTCACCTTCCTTGTAATTTTCTTATTATTAAGTGATTTTTTTATGGAGGAAATTATTAAATTTAATTGCACGTCAAATTCTAATTTAGTTTCTTCAAGAGAAAACCTTATCTATAATTTTATAGCTTCTATTTTAGGACAAAGAGAGAAATGTATGAATTTTTTTAGATGGTTTACACTTTGCAACCAATATATATATATATATATATATATATATATATATATATATATATATATAGTAAAACAATTTAAACAAGTATGCATCCTAATCCAATTTTAGTTTGTTTAGTTCTTCATTAGGTGAAGAAACACAGAAAAGGGAATACTCGACCTTACTGTGGGGGAGGAGTTACAACTGCTCAGAGGGAACTATCTTTTTGTGTCTCTTTAGTTCTCTCTGTAGTCTTAAAAATGTTCTCGTCCAACTTCTTTCTCAAAATACTAAAAATCATATTCTTAATGAACCAAACTTCAAGGACTGGCTAAAGAGTTTAAGAATAGTTCTTGAGTTTAAAAATCTTGGCTATGTCTCGGAGGCAAACATGCCTTCATCATTAGAGGTAGATACTCTCCAAGAGGATAAAGATGGCTTTAATAAAAGGCATGTAGACAACTGTAGTGTATGAATCTATATGCTTACTACCATGAATAGGGAGTTGTAAACAAAATACGAGAATATTTCGTTAGTGTATGACATTTTAAAATCCTTAGAAGAGTGGTATGGAAACAACTTTAGAGTTTTAGAGTACGAGATATGTGCTACCTTGTTTAGCATGAGGCTTAGCGATGATATCCCACTTAACGATTACGTCATTAAAATAATTAACATTATTAGGTAGCTTGACATTTGGAGTATGGTCATGACTGGTTATCTTAAGGTGAATTTGATTCTCCAGTCCTTTTCTCTAAGTTATAAATCATTTATAATAAATTATTACTTGAATTGGCTTGAGCGTACTCTTTTAGAGTTGTTGAATGAGCTTTAAAAATTTTTTAAACAAAATAATAAGGGAAAGGGATATGACGATATTCAAATAACCAATACTGTTAGGATTAGTAAACTATTATAGTGTTCATCTCAAGGTTCAAAATTTAGACCCAAGAAAAAGAAAGCTAAGAAGGCTGAGCCTCGTAAGACATCCAAATCCAAACCTAAAGGAAAATGTTTCTATTATGGGATAAAAAGGACACTGGAGAATAATTGTCCTTAGTACCTTGATAGTTTTCAAAAGGCTAAGAATGGTATCATAGCAATTTTATTATTAAATATGAATTAAATGTTAATTCAAATATTCATTTATGGATTATTGATTCAACTACTACTTTTCATTTTTTTTTATCTTTATAGGTAATTCAAAATAGTTTTGCATTATCAGGAAATGAGATAATTCTATGAATGGCTAATGGAGCAATGATTGCTATACAGGCTGTTGGATCGTATGAACACATTTTAAAATTAAATAGGGTTTTGTATTTTATTTTTGCTGTAAGAAGCATCATTTTTTTATCTATATTGTGTAATAATAGTTATTCTATATAGTTTAGTAAAAATGAATGTTTATTACATTTTGAAAATATATGTATTGGTAAAGTAGTAAATACAAATAGTTTATAATCCTTCAATTAAATAATAGTTAATCAGTTTCTTCAACTATTAATAGAAGAATTCTTATTGATATAAATCTTAAATATCTATGGCATCACAGATTAGGTCATATCAAAGAAAGTCGACTAAATCAGCTTGAAACTAGTTGGATATTGATCTCATTGGGTTCAAAACCTTATCTAACCTGTGAGTCAACTCTTTGAGAGAAATTAAGCAAGTCTTCTTTTAAGAATAAAGGTGAGAGAGACAAAAACCTATTAAAACTTATACATACAAATATATATAGAATATATAGACTATTTAATATAGTTGCCAGAGGAGAGTTTGAGTACGTCATTACCTTTACCGATGATATGTCTAGGTATAGGTATGTGTATTTGATGAAATACAAATCAAAATCCTTTGAAAAGTTTAAAGAATTCAAAAATAAAGTCGAGAAATAGATAGAAAAAAGTATTAAAACTTTGTGATTATATCATAGAGGTGGGTCATTGAGTATTGAGTTTTAAGAATTCTTGAAAGAAAATAGAATCATCATACAAATAACTCTTTTGTATACATTTTAGCTTAATAGTATGTTAGAGAGAAAGGGTCATACCCTATTAGATATAATACGATTAATGATTAATTTTATGGACTTATCATTGTATTTGTAGGGATATGTCTTACAGGCCCTTGATAGAGTAGGTCAATTATACAAGGGTCTAGAGTTATCCAACTTATGTTAAGTTAGTTAATTCTGATAAACTTGATGTAAAATCGGAGATGGATAGGTTTATAAGATATCTTAAAAATAGTTTAGGGTATCAATTTTACTTTTCTTTTGATTAATAAGAATGCACCATTCTTAGAGAAAGAGTTTTTAAAAAAAGGTGGTACAAGTAGAGAGATTGAGTTAAAGACAAAGTATTTAAAAATTTAAACTCATCATGTTAATACTAGAGTATCCAATCAATAACCCTCTATAATAATTAAGCTAGTTCTAACTCGAAAATCTACTAGAGTATCTAAGCTCTCAGAGGAATATAGATTTCTTAATGAGTAAGATGTTGAATTTTACCTAGTGAGAGAGGCGGATCATAATAATAATCCAAGAACTTATGAAGAAGTTATCCTAAATAGAGATTTAAGAAAATGGCTAGAGGGAATAAATTTTGAAATAAAATCTATGCACATAAATCAAGTTTGGATGCTTATTGATCCTCTAAAAAGAATAGTTTCCATTTACTATAAATGGATTTTCAAGAAAAAAATTGGTAAATATGGATAGGTAAAGACCTATAAAACATGAGTTGTTATGAAAGGTTAGACTTAGAAATAAAGGTTGGATTATGAGGAGATCTTTTTGCTTGTAGCTATGATTAAGTCTATCAGGATAATGTTAGTCATAGTTGTATACCATGATTATAAATTTTGATAGATAGATGTCAAGATAGTATTTCTCAATGGTTTTATTGAGGAAAATTTATTTATTAAAAAATTTATTAGTTTTATATCCTTTGCTCAACTAAATAAAGTTTGCAGTTGTATCAATTTATTTATAGATTAAAGCAAACCTCAAAGAGTTAGAATATCCAATTTGATGAGACAGTCAAATTGTTTAATTTTATCAAGAAACCAGATGAGCCTTGTGTATACATGTGGGTTAAAAATCGTTCTCTTATATTTTTATATTATATATAGATGACATATTATTGATCGGTAATGATGTAGACATGATGATAAAATCTAGTTATTCAGAATCTTCTCAATGAAAGATTTGGAAGAAATGATCTATGTCCTTAAGATTTAAATCTATAAAGATAGATAAAAAAAGATACTAGATTATTCCAAAAGTTATACATTAAAAAAATACTAAAGAGGTTCAGCATAGAGAGCTCTAAGAGAGGTCTTTATCGTTTAATCACAATCTTCATCTTTTTAAAGATATGAGTCCTAAGATCGATGAAGAGTGACAATAGATATGTATAGTATACCATATGCATAAGCTACTAGTAGCTTGATATATACTATATTATATGCAAGATTTGATATAGCTCATGTTCAAGTGTTACTAGTAGGTATTAGGCCAATCGTAGGGATAAACACTGATCGACTATGAAAACAATCCTTAAGTACTTAAGAAGAACTAAGGATTTGATTTTGAGTTATAGATTTCAAGAGTTGAGCATTCATGGTTACTTAGATTTGAATTTTCAATCAAATATAAATAATGAAAAATCTATATTTAGATTCGTCATTTTGTGTAATAGAGTGTTGTAAGTTAGAAGAGTTTTAAATAACGACAACAGTTGACTCTATTATAGAAGCTGAATATATTGCTGTTTCAGAAACTATAAAAGAGACTATTTGGATATAAAAGTTCGTATCTAAATTTAGTGTATTTTTTTTATATAACTTATCTAATAAACTTATTTTATGACAATACTGAGGCTATTATATTGGTTAAAGAACCGAAAGCATACTAGAAGTCTAAACATATTTAGTGAAAGTATTATACTTTAAGAGAATTTGTTGGTATTGGAGAAATAATTATACAGAAGATATCTTCAATAGACAATGTTACTGACTTACTTACTAAAGTAATGACATTGAAGTAATTAGACCATCACCTTAAGAAGATTGGTATAAGATACAATAAGGAATGACTTTAGCATAAGTACGAGTTTATTAGTATTGTATACCTTAAAAACTATTCATATTACTGGTTTTAGAGTATTTTGTATTGAATCACTATTTAATATGTACTATATATATTATTAATAAAAAATTTATTTTTTATTCATATGTATAAGTTGCTTTTTTTTTTCTAATCATACTAGTGAATAGAGTATACATAGGAATTGCTTAGATAATATTGATTATCTAAATTATTTCCTACACATACAGTATCAACTAGGTATTGATATTGTATAGCAGGCACATTAAATATCACGTCCCGACCCTAGTTGGCCACGTGATAATCGCCGCGAATCCCAAAAATACATCCTATCACTTAGAATGCACTCTTACAACCGCAAGGCATTAGTACCTATTTTCAAACTCATTTTCAAATTAAAATAATATAAAATAGAAGATTTTCAAGCAAACATATATCAACATCTGTATTTTCTCAAAATACATTACAAAATATTCTTGACCAAGCCAAATACATAAAATTACATCCTTTACAAATGTTTTTCAGTTCAGTGGACCATAAAGTAAAAATCTGAGTTGAGTACCTGAAAATTGTGCTGAAGTCTCGTTTCAGCTATATTATGCCACGCCCGACTACACTAGACTAAAATGAGAAAGTGAAAAGTGAGTATTTGAAAAAATATTCAGTGAATAGATAAATTAAAAAAAAAGAAATTAGAGGCTTAAACACTGATTACGAAAAATCCTCGTAATCATTAAATCAATCATAATGAAATGTGGCATCATATACATGTCTAAAAAATCAATACAATATCAAATATATAGCCCCTTGGTCTATAGGATCCCATCCACTCCCTCATAGTTGTATGGTTAATCCGTAACCCTGGTTAAGTGTGTATGTGCCTATGTATAATATCCCTCGATCTATAGGATCCCATCCACTCTCTCAGAGTTGTATGGCTAATCTGCAACCCTGGTTGGGATACTATTATATCAATATAAGGCTAGCATGCTTTAGCCTAGATATATAGATTTCACCCATCCTACCTTGGACTATATGGCCAATCCACACTCTGGGATCTATTGGATTCCACCAACTCCACATAAGATGTATGACCAATGCTCACCCATATATAATCAATAACATAGCACACAAAATCATAAATCAATAACAATAGCCCATCAAGACAAATCGACTAACTGGTAGCTCACAAGGCCAAATCAACAAGTATGGCACCTCGACCATTACACTCAACTATGCCACATTCACAGACACATATACATTTGGCCTCCGGCCTCAAAACCACAATATCAATATTATCAAACATACACAAAATAGGCCTCTAACCTCACATTCATGGTAAAACAAGGATTCACAACAATCCTAATGCTATCACAAGTAAGGGGCTAACCCGGCCACCACATAACATACATCCAATACCTCCTCATTTTAGTTATACTTATAGATATTCATAGGCTATCATCTCTAGCATTATAGTTATTCAAAAATAACATAAAATGAGGCGAAAGGAAAGGAATGTGTCCATTTACAGTACTAGGGTGGGAAACCACCCTCTGGACGTTCTTCTCGTGACGAAGATTCTCCCGTCTCGGCTGTCATGCCTAGACACACATACAAACACAGAATCACGATCTGTTACAATGTACATGCATGATGCAATACATGCTTATGCTACATTCGCACTCTTCACTCTCTCCCTCCCTATCCTCTCTCTTTTAATATACTGCCCTATACAAAACCCCACTCTATTTATAATTTCTTAGTAATTTCAACACCAATAGCTATCAAAGCCCTTTAATTTATCTATACTGACGATAAATTAGAAAATTCCCAAATTTTAAGATTTCATAAACAGTGACCTGAGCTATGTATTTCTTAGATCTATGTGAAATGATAGCTTATTTAGAGAGATAGACTGAAGAATAAGCTTACCCAAACCTATAAGTGAGCTTAGAGATCTTTTTTACCTTGAATATCACTTTTTAACTACTGTTCATCATAACCCTTCCTTCACGATCCCTCGTAATTCGACGGGTAGAACTCTGATCAAAGGAGGTTTTTGAGTTCAGGTGTTGATTTTGAGTTCATAGGAACTGAAATGGAAGAATTTGGTGGAGAAATGGCTAAGATTGGTTTCATAGGGGAGAGAAATGGGTTTCTGTCGAAATAAGGAGAGAGAGTGAAATGAGGAACTCTGGGGAAGACGATCTTCTATTTCTACATATAATGGATCTATAAAATTAATAAAATGCCCCTCTAAAAATGCTCCGACGTGCGATATGTCATCATGTATTGATATATGCTCCCATGTATCGATACTTGCTCACGTAATTCCCTTTAGGTCTATAGAAGTATCGATACATGACCCCATGTAAAGATACTTCGTTATGCAAAAATGATCAAGTTCACTAAGATATCGATACATGGTATCTATGTATCGATACTTCTAATCGAGAAAAGTCTCCAGACTCAAAAATGCTATGAGTATCGATTACTGTTCCCCAAGTATTGATACATTGTAGCCCAGGTATCGATACTTCAGTCCTATGCATCGATACATCAACCTCAGATATCAATACTTGTTGCCTTTTCCCAGAATATCGATGCTCCTCAGCATGTATCGATACTCCCAGCTTACCACAGCCTAAGTATCGCTACTACAACCCAGAACGTATCGATACTTGCCTTGATTTCTCAACTTAGGATCAAAAACTTGAAACAGCCATAATATATCATCAAAAAGCTCTCTCCGAGCTCTAAAAAAACAACAAGAACTTTTTCTCAATTGAAGATAATTTTAGGATCAAAAATCCAGTTCTTTCTCATATACTCAAATTCTATATCACACACCTTCTTCCAAAATAAATTCAAATTATCACACCCTCTCGCCCATGATCTACACACTTCTACATGCACGATAACTCATGAGGGTTTTACTATTAGACTCATAATGCTAAGGGATGGGTTTCACAACTTTTCCCCCCTTAATTGAATTTTGTCCTCAAAATTCTACATGACGTATATGATAAGCAGATACAAAAATAATATTAAGGCATACAACTCCCTTTTTTTCCTAATAATCAAATAAAGGTATTTGAAAATACCTTACTTATTATTTATTACTAGGAGAAGAAACTGCTGCCTTTAAAGAACAAAGATAACAATGACAAGAAAACATATGTCATATAAAAAATACAAGGATCTTTCTTTTGGGCTAAATACTTACCTTATTATTGAAAAAGGTGTGGGTATTGCCGTCTCATTAGACTCTTAGGCTCCCAAGTCATCTCCTCAACTGTGGCACTCTGCTATAAGACTTTCACCATCGAAATAATCTTATTTCTTAGGACCCACTCTTGCCAATCAAGTATCCTTACCGACTATACCACACAATTAAGATCATCTTTCAAATCGATCAGTGGTGTCTCAAGTATGTGTGAAAGATCCGGCACATACTTCTTGAGCATAGATACATGGAAGACATCATATATCTGACTCAGCTGTGATGACAAATACAATCTATAGGCTATTGGGCCTATACTTTCTACAATGGCAAATGGTCCAATATACTGAGGATGTAGCTTTCCTCTATTTTTGAATCTGATTATTCCTTTTCAAGGCGATACCTTCAAGAAAATCTGATCGCCTATCTCAAATTCCAATGATTTAATTCGAGTATCAATATAAGATTTCTGTTTATCTTGGGCTGCTTTCAATTTTTCTCTAGTAATCTTCACTTTTTTGGTGGATAATCTCAATCAACTCGATACCATCGAGCTTTCTCTCACCAACCTTTTCCCAATACACTGGGGGTTTGCTTTTTCTACCATACAAAGCCTCATAAGGTGCCATCCCAATTCTAGCATGATAACTATTATTGTACGTAAACTCTATCAATGATAGGTGCGTATCCCAACTGCCAGAAAATTCAATAAAATATGCTCGAAGTATATCTTTTAGCGTCTGGATGGTCTTTTCTGAATGCCCATCAGTCTGAGGATGAAATGTAGAACTGAAAGTCAATTGAGTGCCCATAGCTTTCTAAAGTCTAGACCAGAATCAAGATGTAAAATGGGAATCTCAATCTGACACAATAGAAACTGGCACTGCATGCAGCCTGATAATTTCTGATATGTACAACTTGGCCAATTTCTCCAAGGAAAAATTTGCTCGAATCGATAAAAAATGAGCTGACTTAGTGAGTCAATCTACTATCACCCAAATCGTATTGTGGTCCGCCTGAGTCTGAGGTAACCCAACCACGAAGTCCATAGAAATGTGCTCCCACTTCCACGCAGGTATTGGTAAAGCTGTAAAGTCCCTGCAACTCTCTGGTGCTCAACCTTGACCAACTGACAAATAAAACATCTAGCCACAAACTAGGCTATATCATGTTTCATCCTCGACCACCAATAACTCTCTCTGATGGTTCGGTATATTTTGGTAATGTCCTGATTCATAAAAAATGCAAAACTGTAAGCCTCTTCTAAGATAGCCTCTCTCAGCCCTTTATTATTGGGTATACAAACTCGACCTCCGAAAGTCAAAGTCCCATCCTAAGTGAATTAGAAATCGCTCTCCTTGCCATCTCTAATCTCCTAGTAAGCTCTGACCAACTTACTGTCTGACATCTAGCTCTGTTTGATCTGATCAACTAAGGTAGGTCTGACCACAAAACTAGTCATCAAGGCTTTAACCTCATCATACCCTAGTGATACTCCCATCACTCTTAGATCCATCAATAAAGGCATGTAGGTGATGCGAACATGAGCCAAACTAACTGAAGTCTTCCAGCTCAAAGCATCAGTAACCACATTAGCCTTTCCTAGGTGATATTCAATGATTAGGTCATAATCCTTAATCAACTCTAACCACCATCGTTGTCTCAAATTCAGCTCTTTCTGTATCAGTAAATACTTGAGACTTTTGTGATTAGTGAATATCTGGCACTGCTTCCCGTACAAGTAATGCCTCCATATCCTTAATGCAAAAACCATTCCTGCTAGCTCTAGATTATGGGTAGGGTAGTTCTCTTCATGCTTCTTTAGCTGTCGAGAAGCATAAGCTATAACCCTTCCATTTTGTATTAGCACACATTCGAGACCCCGTCTCAAGGCATCACTATATACAACATATCCGCCTTTTGGCATAGAGAGTGTCAAAATTGGTGTCGAAGTAAGACAATTCTTCAGAACTTGAAAGCTTTGCTCACACTGATCATTTCACTCGAACTTAGCCTCCTTTCTAGTAAGTCTCGTCAAAGGTGCAGCCAACAAGGAGAAGTCCTTAATGAATCTCCTATAATATACTGCTAACCCCAAGAAGCTACGGATCTCTGTAACATTCTTTGGCTATTCCCACTGGACTAGGACCTCAATCTTCATTGGGTCCACAAGTATCCCACTGTTAGACACAACATGTCCTAGGAAGTTCACTTAGAAAATTTAGCATACAACTGTCTCTCTCTCAAGGTCTGAAGTACTACCCTGAGATGCCGAGCATATTCTCTCTTATTTCTCGAATATACAAGTATGTCATTTATAAACACAATGACAAACTTGTCCAAATAAGGGTGAAAAACCTGATTCATCAAATCCATAAAAGCTACAGGTGCATTTGTTAATCCAAAGGGCATAACCAGAAACTCATAATGGCTATATCGAGTCCTGAATGTTGTCTTGAGAACATCATTCTCTTTAATCCTGAGCTGATTGATCTCAATTAGATTATGTACCCAAGTATAGGTAGTCTTGTTATAGTATAGTCTGGTGAGTCCAAGTGTCGTAT
>JAVXUL010000020.1:4591200-4611959 GCA_035590515.1 Trichilia minutiflora
ACAATATATATATATATATATATATATATATATATATATATATTTAGAGTAACTCAAGTTCTAAACATATTTGTAATCTTTATGATTATGATGTGCTTATTTTATATGTAATTGATACACCTATCAAACTATTTTTTTCCTTATCATTAGAACTAATGCTGAAAAAGGATTTGGTTAAAAATTTATGATTTACTAATTACCACCATGGAACCAAGTTGGGTTTATAAAAGTTTATTAAATATAAAATATTAATAATGGGGATAAAAGACGAGCAATGGCTAACCTCAAATTGTTTAACATTTCTTAGTATTTTACTTTATGAATGTTTCAGTCTAATTGGATCATTATTCAATTGCAGTGCTATATATTTATACTCAATTTCTTACTTCGTTAAAACCATCAGATTAGGGTTAACAGATTAACAGTCGCTTGTGTCTACATAGGAGTAAACAGATCAGTATACTGAAACTTAATTTCAGTTGGTGGATCAAATTGGATAAGGACTGTATCAAAATCCCATGCATTGCAGCCATAGTCAGTGGCCATGTATGATAATATTTTGACATTATCCTAAAGTATACTTTTGGCAACTGTTTTTTAATTTCTATTTTTCTTTCCAGTATGTAGCCTATGCAGATGGTTTGATTCGAGCTTACAACATTCATACCTATGCTGTCCATTACACTCTACAACGTGAGAAGAGGAAAACACCTTTTTCTTTATTGTGTAGGATATGACGTATACTGGCTTCTTGTTAACAACATATCCTTTTCTTTCTCTTGTTTATGTTTCAGTTGATAATACTATTAAGCTTATTGGTGCTGGTGCATTTGCTTTTCATCCGACATTGGAATGGATTTTTGTTGGTGATAGACGGGGTACACTTCTGGCATGGGATGTGTCTACCGAAAGACCTAGTATGATTGGGATGTAAGTTATTTTGGCTCTTGCTATTTTCTTTCAGGGTTATGTCTTGTGGGATTAACCTGATAACTCAATAAGCTTGACTTTTTCCACCTTTTCCCTTGCATGATTCATGTTTTGCATATTGATGGAAAGAATAATAAGAGGCTGAAAGTGTCTCTTGTGTAGAGATTGAAAAGTGTTAACAGAGGAAAGAAAGACAAAAAAGGAAAAAGGAAAAAGAAAAATGTCTCAATGAAAAATCGAGTTTGGATGGATTCTTTTTACTAGATTAAAATATTTGACCTTCTATGTTTTCTTCCTCTCTCTATTTTTTATCAAAGGTGGTAGTTTTATATGCTTCTTCTTGTGCTTGAGTTGCAACCCTCAGTATGCTTCTGGTGAATGATTACAATGCTTCCGGTGAATGATTAATTTATGAAGTAAGAATGGATAAAATTACAATGCCTTAACCAATGTTGAATTTTATTTGGCTACCTTGTGGAATTTCTACCTTTCTAGTTTTTTTTTTGATTTAAAATTCTAATTTATAATTTTTGTTCAAATCTTTTTGGTTAAGGGGTTTATCTAAATGGAAAAGAAAATTACATTTTTGTAGCTCTAGAGAATCGACTTTCTAGCAGTCTTAGAGTAGTCTGATATTGTTGTGCTTCTACCTAATTCTGAAAGCATAATAGTTAAGTTGTTTCATAAACCATCACTTTTACTTAGCAGCTAATGTTTACCACTTATTCTCCTAATTGTACTTAACATTTAGCGACCCCATAGCAGTTGTGAATTAAAAGCCATAGCACATCAATTCCAAACATATATAGTTTCTACTGATACCATTCTGTTTTAGCCTTGTAGGTGAAGGATCTGTATCAGTAAAATTCCATTTATCCCTTATGACCATAAAGTAATTTTGCTAAGATTTCAGGATATAAAAATTAGAAATATCTTGGTTTTATTACTTAGTCAACTATGATAGCGTTTGGAACCAAAAATAATGGTATTCCACTGAATAAAACCTTCTTTTTAAATGTTATTTTCGTACATGTGGCGTTATAACAGGTGTGCTTCGAGTTGCATATAGTTAGATTTGATCACTAATATATACCAACAATAAAATGGAAAACATGCAACACTATGGTAGTTAGTTTCTCTTTATGCTAATTTAGCAATTTAAAGCAGTGAGTGAAATTGCCAATTTCTGAAGTTATAATTTATGTTTTTTGCTTACCTTTTGTGAGTTTAAACGATTATGCATGCTAACTGACATTTTTCACTTTCTTTAACTATCTTACATAGATGCAACAGACATGTTTAGGAACTTGGGTCATTTTGTTTGGATATGCTGTCTGAGATCTATTGAGGACTATACTGATGGATAGATCTCGGCATCTTTAGTAAGCATACTCGAAAGAATAATAGCAAGTAACATTTTTCTTAAAATTTAGTTTATTGTTTTATATATTATGATGTCCTAGAACCTTAAATATTATTGGAATTGTGATATATGTTTTTTGATATATGATCTTAACCTGTGCCAAATTAGTTTATGCTCTTTTTCCTCATCTTTTCCAATCTTTTTGTATTGTTATTGCTGGTGTTATTTTCAACTTTGCTTATTATGGTTTTCTTTTTGTTATCATGCAGTATGCAAGTGGGTTCTCAACCAATCACTTCAGTTGCATGGCTTCCAATTTTGCGCTTACTTGTTACTCTTTCCAAAGATGGAACTCTTCAAGCGTGGAAGACACGAGTGATAGTTAATCCTAACAGGCCACCGATGCAAGCAAACTTTTTTGAGTCTGCTTGTAAGTCAGTTTCCTTTCTTTTTTTTTCTTAAAAGAACTTTTGACCGTCTTTTCCATCCCAAGAATTGTGGCTGTGTTCTCAGGCACCTTGTCATTTCTCTCCTTAGTTATTTTCTTTAAAGAAGTTAGTCTTTGTAAGTCTTTGTACTAAGTAAAAAGCACAATGTATGATATGTCGTGTATGGTATGGTGTTTGCACAAACATGTAGATGTATACACAAATGTTTTAATATATATGTATGATATGTGTTCCAAGGTTTTTTCCATTATATACATGTATCTGGTCATGAAAGGGTAGCTAATAGTGCACTGACTGATATATTTCTTATTTTGTTTTACAGCTATTGAATCAATAGACATTCCTCGAATTCTATCTCAGCAGGGTGGAGAAGCAGTTTACCCTTTACCACGAGTGAAAACTTTAGAAGTTCACCCAAAATTAAACTTAGCAGCCCTGTTGTTTGCAGTTAAGAGCATGTTCCATTTCTATTTATTTCTGCATTATTTGTCAAAGTCTGAAGTGTAACTGTAATTCTGTGACAGAATTTTACAGGCGGTGACAATATAAAGAATAGAGCTGCATACACCAGGGAAGGAAGGAAGCAGCTCTTTGCAGTTTTGCAAAGTGCAAGGGGATCTTCAGGTGAATGTTTATCAAATCTAGATTTATATCTGCATTTTATGCTTTTCAAGGGGATCAGCCTATGGACAACCTGTTTCCTAATTTCTTATAAATCTGACTGGTTGGTTATAATGAACTTATTCACTACTTGCAGTGGATAATTCGTATTACAAATACTTTGAAAATATTTCTCAAATGATGTTAGGTTACCATTTGTTTAATTAATAGCTTGCTGTATCCTTTGCATTCTGAATGGAAGGGACAAATTCCTTCAACATTTTGTGATGTTTTACCTTTGTTATATTGTTTTTTTGTGGACATCCTTTTGCTTTACTATCATGCTCTGTTATATGATCAGACATGCTGATAGTTGTGGTCATTTGCAGCATCTGTTTTAAAGGAAAAGCTCTCATCCATGGGCTCATCAGGAATTTTAGCAGACCATCAGCTTCAAGCCCAATTGCAAGAGCATCATTTGAAGGGGTAAAACCAAAATCATTATTTGAAAGAATATTGACAGCTGGTTCTTTTATGTTGATGTCTACCTGATCCTAGTTATTTTGACGATTGAAACGGTTACGTTTTCTTTGGAACTAATGTTAAAAGGGATTAACTAATGTACATCAATATATTTTTACAGCCAGTTATGCAAAACTTGAAACGGCTTTTGCTAAATTTGAAAACTCCAACCTTAAAATTGAAATCTTAACTCAGGTTTCTAATACAAAAATTGAAACCATAACTTGAAAAGTCTAATACAAATTTTGAGACCCTTAACACAACACTTGAAACATCTAACACTAAATTTGGAAGTTTAGATATATAGTAGTGAATCCCAATGATAAAATGTCTGACTGATCCATTTATGTTTTAGTGATTGTAAAACCTTGAGAATTCTCCATTACCGTATTTGATTTTGATTGGTTGTTGTCTGATCCTTGCAGCCACAGTCACTTGACTATCTCAGACATTGCACGGAAGGCATTTCTCTATAGTGTATGTTGCTTTCTTATTTTGACTATTTTCTTTTCAAATGGGCTGTATTCCAAAAGATCTTTATTTGTAAAGATAAGAGACAAATTCTATGTTGCCACCTGTAACTTGCAGGGTACAACTTGGGATGCCAATTTGCATTTTTTTTCTTTTCTTCAGACTTTCCAATTGACATTCAAATATGCTGATATTAGATCGGGTTATAATAACAGATTCTCTGTAAATTCATAACTCATGTGCAATGGTTTTGAGTATGTAATTTACAATACATTTGGGTTTGTGCCTAGTTGAGTTAATCCCCATGTGGTTTCATTGTCAACAAATTTAAAAAGTTTTGCATTGAAAAGAAACATTATAGAATTTAATTTGATGGCTAGGCTGATCAATAACTAGTACACATAAATTTGCAACTATAGCATATTTTCTCAGTATTTCACTCTTCGACTTACAGTTGGCAAATATACGTTATAATATATCTCCTCAGGTCTTGCTATCCATTTGCTCAAGTAATTCAGAAATCGAGGAAGCACTTCAAACCTTCACCCTTTTTGGTCTTAATACCTTTGTTTATCGTTCAAATTTGATGTGTTGACTTGTTAATTTTAAATTATTTTTGTAGCATTTCATGGAAGGTCATGCCAAAAGTGCCCCAATATCTCGGCTGCCGCTCGTCACTATCTTAGACACCAAACATCAACTGAAGGACATTCCTGTTTGTCAGGTAGCTTGATTGATTATTTACACTGATTTTGTTATGAATATATTTGCAAGCATTAAGCTATTTTCTGAGACTTCTGTGTTTGTTGGCAGCCATTTCATTTGGAACTCAATTTCTTCAATAGAGAGAACCGAGTTCTTCATTATCCTGTCAGAGCTTTTTATGTAGATGGCTTAAACCTTATGGCATATAATCTCTGTTCTGGAGGGGATAGTATCTACAGAAAACTTTACACTTCGGTAATACTAGACATGTTTTTTTCCTGTGCATTCAATTGAGGCATTGTCCCTTACAATTACTTTTGCTTTCAGATTCCAAACAACGTGGAATATTATCCAAAGCGCATGGTTCACAGTAAAAAACAGCAACTATTTCTTGTTGTTTATGAATTCAGTGGCACTACAAATGAGGTGGTCCTTTATCGCGAAAATGCAGCTTCTGAATTATCTAACAGTAAAAGTAGCACTGTCAATGGTACTTCTATCTGTTACATATTCTTTTATTGCTGTTGCCCTTAAATTACATATTATTCATGATTCAGTTTATATTTAATTGAGTTTTGTAGGTCGAGATGCAGCATTTATTGGCCCCAACGATGATAAATTTGCAATTCTTGCTGATGACAAGACTGGACTGGCTCTCTACATTCTGCAGGGAGTGGCTTCGCAGGAAGCTGATGAAAAGAATGGAACTGTTGAGCACAACCAATCCACAGATACAAATGTTGGTTCTGTTCGTGGCCCAATGCAGTTTATGTTTGAAACTGAAGTTGATTGTATTTTTTCCACGCCAATAGGTGCTTGAGTTAATAAGATTCTGTCATTTAAAGGCCCTATCTTTGTTAATACATCATGCTGACCAGTGTTTCTTGTTATTGTAGAGTCAATTTTGATGTTTGCATGTGATGGTGACCGGATTGGGTTTGCAAAATTGGTTGAAGGATACCGCCTGTCGGCTACAGATGGTCATTATATACCAACAAAAACTGAAGGGAAAAAGTCAATCAAGTTGAAAGTAAATGAAATTGTACTTCAGGTAACTTGTTTGATCCCACAAATGGGCTTAGTGTTTATTCAAACAGTAGAAAATAAAGCGAAGGCATAGACTCTCCTTTTTCCACAAACCTCTCCTTCCATTTCATAACCGTCCTTGGTGATGAAGGATTTGATCTTTGATCACTTGTGAGAAAAGTGACTTTTATCAACTAAACTAACAGGTCGCATTATAGCATATCTAGAAATGTATTAGTTCTTCCTATTTCTAAATAATTTTGATAGCCTTAGTAAAATTTTGTAGTCTTGTGGTAGAATGATGTGTTCACTTATCAAATTTAGGACTTCTAGTTACCATGAAAAAAGAAAAAAAATGAAAAATGTTCTTGGTCACATTTTCCAAAATGGTGTTTTTAAAACAAGGCGTTTGGTGTTTTTTGGCAATGGTGTTTGTTTGGTGTTTTGGTAGTTATTTTGAGGAAAAAGTTGTTTGTTTCCAAAACGCATTTTAGAAATTGCTCAAAACTACATATAGCGTTTTATACTTTCAAGTTATAATTTTAAAAACAATGTTTTTTGTTTCACAAAAAGAAGTTTTATAAAATTAATACCAAACACAAACTTTTTTTTTTCTTTCTGATGAAAAGCATTTTCTGAAACTCTATCCAAATAACCACTTTAAGTGTTGTTCAGTACCATTGATATTAATTTTCATTTTCATTTTTTGAAAACAAAATATATTGAAATTTATTTTGTAAAAAAAAAGAAGTTTCTGCAAAACACATTTTATAGTTCTTATTTTCATAGTACAGTTGTATAAAATGTTACTGAATGCATTCTTGTACTCTAGAAACATCAAATCAAAACACCTTTTTTATTTTTATTTTTATTTCTGTTTTCAAGCACTGATCAAAAACAATGTCAAACTTACCTGAAAATTTTCCTTTGATGTACTTTTAGTCCGTTGTTATTAAACGTTCCTTAGGTGAGTTTATATTGGTTGTTGGTAATAATGCATTAACCTCCACGCTCCACACGAGACATTACCTAATTGACCAAACATAAATTTTTAACTTTTTGACTGAACTCATCATGCAATGCTAAATGTAAAATTTGTGTGGTATTGTTTTCTAGATTGTGTGTTTAGAAATTAATTATCACAATGAGAATGATGCATTGGAATTTGTATTTTCGAGATTTGAGAACTCATTTGGCATCATTTTCTCAACAATATTCTAAATATGAAAACATTGAGCATACATCTGATATGAATTTTTTGAAAAGATTAAATTCATTTAATCATAATTTTTAAAATTATTTTGAACAAATTGTTATCATCTAAATAATCATTTAAAAGTCTGATTTTCTCTTAATTTACTGTTTTTTGTTTTTAACTTGATATCTGTATCGATTTTTCAACATATTTTAAGTTCAATTTTTTTTTCAATAGGTATCCTAAACAAATTGTAGTTGTATAAATATACATAGTGTTAGGTTGCAATGTTTTTTCTTTTTCATAAATTTTAGATTTTTATTATTTAAATTGATCAAATGGTACACTCGAACTTAATTTAATACATTTTGTATTCTTTATACTCATGAAATGAAAAGTAACAATAAGAGTGAAATTTAAATAATACCAATGTAAATGGCCATGTATAAAAATGAAACTTCACTATTTTGATTGATTGTGGAAAGAAATTATTAGAATGCTTAAGAATGCTTTGTCTATTCCCTCTTTCTTTTTTTAAGAAGGGAAAAATGTGTACCTTTGTTTTCATAAAAAACCAATTTTTTTGCATTTTTAAAATTAAGAAAATGGAAAGCATGTCTTGAGAAAAAGTACTGAATCCGGCCTAATATTTTCTTATAAGTATGACGAGGGAGGATAGTAGATTGTGGAAGAGAGACTGTTCTAGGGTTTATACTGCCAACATTTTCTTCAAGTGGTGGGCAAATGATTCTTCAATTCTTTAATGTAACCAAGCAAAAATTGTTTGTAGAAGGTAAAGGCTCCAAGGTGCAAATTTTAGCTCAGTTAATTACTCATGGAAGGCTTAATACTTGTCATCTTGTTCATAAAAGAAGACCAAATGTTTACGTATCTCCTTATTGGAGTGTGATGTGTTAAGAGGGATGTGGAAAATAGTGAGCATTTCTGCTTACAATGCCAACTGTGATCATAAATGTGATATAAGTTTATTTTGTGTCATCGGGATCTCATGGAAACTCCATCAACTTGTGTTTCCTTCTTGTGAAACACTTTTCTGCTTTTGAAGGAGTAAAGAAAGCTAGAGTTTTGTAGAATTGTTATGTACTTGCAGTATTTTGGGTAATTGAACTAAAAAGACTGGAATCACTTTGAAGAAGCTAGAGAGGATGAATTGGATAAAAGTTCATTTTGTGGATCGACTTTTAATGAGTTCTAGGGTATCCCCTCTTTTTTAATTCAACTGAATAGGAAGCTGTTAGGTGATTCAGTGACCCACAGTTTTTATTGTAGATAGTGTAATGCATTTCATTTTGATATTTTGTTCATTCATTCTTCACATACTTATATGTAGTACCAATAACTGGATCTGGTTTGAGAGTATATTTGTCCTCCTTCAGATAATGTGCAGATGTTTTAAATTTGTCTAATATAAAATCCTTGAATTGTTCAACCTTGTCAGGTAGATTGGCAGCAGACCCAGAGAGGCTATGTTGCTGGAATATTAACTACTCAAAGAGTGCTTATCATTTCGGCAGATCTTGACATTTTGGCAAGCAGTTCTACGAAATTCGATAAAGGACTTCCTTCAATATCCTGACACAGACATGAAAGTTATTCTTCCCCTTCTATTCTCTCCATCCCCTCTTCCCTTTTTCTTTACATAAATTAGTATAATCAAAGAGTAATTTATTTTTGTTAAGCACTTAACCTATGTGCACTTTAGATCTCTTTTGTGGGTTGGGCCAGCTCTTTTGTTTTCTACTGCCACTGCAATTAGTATGCTTGGCTGGGACGGAAAAGTGAGGACCATTCTCTCAACTAGTATGCCAAATGCTGGTAATTTTCTTTGTATGTTTGGTTGGCTGGCAATTCTATGTATATTTCATCAACTTCAGTTTTACATTGTATTATTAGGCTGAGGTACTTGGGTCAATTTTCTGCTTGCAGTTCTGGTTGGTGCTTTGAATGATCGTATATTGCTAGCTAACCCGACAGATATCAATCCCAAACAAAAGAAGGCAGTAGAGATCAAGAGTTGTCTTGTTGGGCTTCTTGAACCTCTTCTTATTGGATTTGCCACAATGCAACAATATTTTGAGCAGAAGCTTGACCTGTCAGAAATATTGTACCAAATAACATCAAGGTTTTCTTTTTTCCTTGCTTTATGATGGTATCTTGTTTTTATAAATGTAACCTTTAAAAATCTCTCTCCCTGTTGATTCTTTATTCAAGTTAAGATTCTTGTTTATTATGATCTTTGTATTTTCCATGCCAAATGGATCTTTGCATTAGAGCTAGTAACATCTGACATCTCTAGTTTTCTATGTTGAAGATTTGACAGCTTACGGATTACTCCTCGATCTGTTGATATTCTTGCCAAAGGCCCTCCTGTCTGTGGGGACCTTGCAGTATCTTTATCCCAAGCAGGGCCCCAGTTCACTCAAGTGAGCAATGATAATTTGTTATGTTTTATACTTACATGGCTAGTTTAGTTTCTAACACATGGTGAACCAAACTTAGGTGTTGCGGGGCATATATGCAATCAGAGCTCTCCGATTTTCTACTGCTTTATCTGTTCTGAAGGACGAATTTCTGCGTTCTAGAGACTATCCAAAATGTCCACCAACCTCTCAATTGTTCCATCGCTTCCGCCAATTAGGTTACGCCTGTATAAAGTAAGTATATTGTCTTTAATGCCGAAAGATAGTTGAACTTATTGAGAAAGTCAGTCATCCTTTCTCTGGCTTAAGAACTTGAAATTATATAAAATTTGTTAAAACTTGAGATCTTTAACTACTGGGATTTTGAATTTTGAGGCACTTTCACGTATGTAAATTACTTCATTTCCAATTTTTTTTTTTTCATTAATGAGTCATGCTACAATGATGCTACTGTACACTACAGTAACGACCGTTGCAACTCAAAACTGAGGATGGCCAGCCCAAAACTGGGAGTCTCCACCTTGTATCTCAATTGTTGGATTGCATTTTTTGAGTGATCCAACTGTTGATAAACTTCGACTGTATGGTATAGTGCAGCATTGTAGTCTCAACCTTCATTTAATCGTTACAAGATACGATTTTGTAACTGAGAATTTCAAAACTGTAGGTATGGTCAGTTTGACAGTGCCAAAGAAACATTTGAAGTCATAGCAGACTATGAAAGCATGCTTGATTTGTTTATATGCCACCTCAACCCAAGTGCAATGAGGCGTCTTGCTCAAAGATTGGAGGAAGAAGGTGCTGATCCAGAATTGAGGCGATATTGTGAAAGAATTTTAAGAGTCCGTTCTTCTGGATGGACCCAAGGCATTTTTGCCAACTTTGCTGCTGAGAGTATGGTTCCAAAAGGACCTGAATGGGGTGGTGGAAACTGGGAAATCAAAACACCAACTAACTTGAAGAGTATACCCCAGTGGTCGCTGGCTGCAGAGGTGGTGCCTTACATGAGGACTGGCGATGGTCCAATCCCATCTATTATAACTGATCATATTGGTGTTTATCTTGGTTCAATCAAGGGAAGAGGCAGTATAGTTGAAGTAGCAGAAAAAAGCTTGGTCAAACCTTTAATACCTGCTGGTGCTGACAATAAACCCAATGGACTTCCTTCTTTAGATAAATCTGTGTCTAACAAATCCAAAGGAGCGTCTGATGCTGATTCTAAGGGTGGGTCATTGATGGGTCTGGAAACTCTTACAATCCAGAATGCCAGTTCCACTGCTGCTGATGAACAGGCTAAAGCTGAAGAAGAATTTAAGAATACAATGTATGGTGCTACTGCTGATGGTAGCAGCAGTGATGAGGAGGGAACATCAAAATCTAAGAAATTACAAATTAGAATACGAGATAAGCCTATTGCATCTGCTACGGTGGACGTCGATAAGATTAAAGAAGCCACGAGGCAATTTAAACTTGGTGAAGGTTTGGGCCTACCTACGAGGACCAAATCACTAACTGCAGGGTCCCAGGACTTTGGTCAGCTGTCATCCCAACCTTCTGCTGCTACTAGTGAAACTATGACTGCTCCTGCAGTTCCTGCCCCTGTTGACCCATTTGGTACTGAATCGTGGACCCAACCTGCATCGGCATCACAGCAGGCTCAAATGGCTGCTGGTGGAGCAGTAAATAGACCTATACCTGAGGATTTTTTCCAGAATACAATTCCATCCCTCCAAGTTGCGGCCTCCCTGGCTCCTGCTGGAACTTATCTATCAAAGTATGAGCAGTCTGCTCGAGGTGTTGAAAGCAGCAAGATAATGCCCAACCAGGTTAATTCGTCTGCAGCTGATGTTGGTGTTCCTTATCATGCTGCTCAGCAACCCACCACTTCTTTTGAGTCCATCGGACTTCCTGATGGTGGTGTTCCACCTCAACCCATTGGCCACACTTTGCCATCTCAATCTCAGGTTCTGCCTGCTCAGGTACCACCATCTACGCAACCTCTTGATCTCAGTGCCCTTGGAGTTCCAAATTCTGGTGATTCTGTCAAATCCCCTGTGCAACCTACTTCTGCACCATCAGCGGTTCGGCCAGGACAGGTGGATATATTTATTTTTAATTTTTGTGTTTAGTTCTTTTCCTTGCTTTGTTACATTTCCTCTTTTCTTTTACCATTTTTCTTGACCCAAGGATGGGGCGTTGGATATGTTTTGTTATAACTAAGAGAAGGAAGTATTGGTGATGGGAAAGAGTTGGGAGATATTTGTTCTTTAACCAGAATCTACCTTTAGCAACAATCTGTGTAGTCTATTGGAGCATCTTTTCTTTAACAGGAAACTGAAAAGTGATGTACATTTAGTAGTTGTTTGACATATTTATGGTAATGTTTGACACTGTTAGCTTCCACTTAACTTTGAAAGCAAAATTGTAAGTGTGTGGTAAACACAAACTCTTTATGGGACCCAATCATTTTTTTACACTAATATTTAACATTTTATGCTTCCATCTCATAGCAGTTGTGGGCCATGTGTCTTCAAAACCACAAAACCTCAATACCTAACACACCCTTAATATTTCACGGTTCCATTCATTATTTCATGGTCTTGTCCTCATAAAATATCATCATAACAGGTTCCCCGAGGAGCAGCTGCTTCAGTTTGTTTCAAAACTGGGCTTGCTCACCTTGAGCAGAATCAACTTCCAGATGCACTATCCTGTTTTGATGAAGCTTTTCTTGCTCTAGCTAAGGATCAATCTCGCGGGGCTGATATTAAAGCTCAAGCAACCATCTGTGCTCAGTACAAGATAGCTGTTACTCTTCTTCAGGTACTTTTTTATCCAAATGTCAAATGAACTTGTCTGGATAAATTCTTATTACTCAAGGCTTAGTAGTTAACTGATGCACAAAGACCGTTATTTCTTTGGGGTCCAACATTTTTTGACCTTTAGAAAGATACGATAACATAACTGCGGAGAAGCAGAAAAGGATTATATGAATCTATGAACTGAAATGACCCTTGTCATCCAAACAAACATTATACAAGCTATATCTCCTTTACTACAAGAATTCTTTTTAAAAGTTCAATTTATCTAGGATTGTGTTTTTTGCTAAATTGAGGTTATGATATTTGAAATGTCATTGCATAATTACCCTGTTCTGTTTCACCTTATGAAAGGAGCAGATGTTGCAATTTTGCCGCTAATGTCCAATGTTCTTAGCCTTTATTAGAAACATTTTAAATTTTACACAAATTTTTTATTTTTCAGTAAAGTATAGATCCTTTTATTAATGCGGGGTCAACATGGAGCAATGTCATGACCATATTTCATGGGGTTGTATGGTAGGAAATTGCACGGCTTCAGAAAGTCCATGCTCCAAGTGCAGCACTCAGCGCAAAAGATGAAATGGCTAGACTTTCTCGGCATTTGGGTTCTTTGCCTCTTCAGACAAAGCACCGAATAAATTGCATACGAACTGCCATTA
The DNA here is from genome assembly GCA_035590515.1 of Trichilia minutiflora. NCBI lineage: Eukaryota > Viridiplantae > Streptophyta > Magnoliopsida > Sapindales > Meliaceae > Trichilia > Trichilia minutiflora. Next base: position 4,604,384 of record JAVXUL010000020.1, read on the forward strand.
AACGGAACATGGAGGTTCAGAACTATGCTTATGCCAAGCAGATGCTCGAACTCCTTCTATCAAAAGCTCCTGCAAGTAAGCAGGACGAGTTGAGGAGCTTGATCGACATGTGTGTTCAGAGGGGTTTATCCAACAAATCCATTGATCCATTGGAAGATCCCTCCCAATTTTGTGCAGCCACTCTTAGCCGTCTGTCTACTATTGGATATGATGTCTGTGATCTCTGTGGAGCCAAATTTTCAGCTCTCTCCTCACCTGGATGTATTATCTGTGGTATGGGAAGCATTAAAAGATCAGATGCACTTCTAGGGCCTGTGCCTACGCCATTCGGCTGATGTTAGAAGCCGCTTTGTTTCACCAATCTGTTGAATTTTTGTTGCATGAATTTTTGTGACATGGTCATTAATATCGTATTCTCCCGTTGGAATCATGCCACTGTTAAAAGAAATCAAGATTTGAATCATATTCAGTCTATTCCTTATATATAGAGAGGGAAAATAACGGCACAAATTGGTATATGCTGTAATTTTAATTTGTTTGTATATGTGTATTTTTCCCTTTCTCCACATTGTTGTTGGCCCGCGATATACTGGCAAATTTTTATATAGTGCATTCATAGTTTTTCTAGAACTCTTTTAAACACTTTTCAATGCCCAAACTCTTTTAAATAAATGCTTAATCGATAAATAAATCATAATGCTTTCAATGCCCAAGCTCTTTTAAACACTTTTCGGCTTTATAAAAACAGAGTTTGGGCATTGAAAGCATTATTATTTATTTATCGATTGGTTTCTAGAGATCTAACTTTTTCAATTTTATGTATCCGTTATGCTTTTGAAAAATAATATTTAAAATTTTGGTAAATATTCACTTCACTTGCATATTTGGTTGTTAGTAGTTACTAATTACCAATTCACTTATATTGATAGTATGTATGTAATTTTATTTGACAATAACAGTGGATGAAAAGTCATAATATTTTTATTTTAGACGTGTTTAAAATGATAATGATATGTTGGCTGCAGGCGTAGAGAGTAGAACTTGTGAACATTAGAACATTTTTTGTGAACGTTTAATGTCATATTAATTATATTCATTATCGATGTTGAATTTTATGCAATAATGTTGCTATTACTTTTTCCTGCGGCTGACTAAATGGATGAAATTTTTGAACATTAACAAGCATGTTAAGGTACTTGTATTTTGTAACTCTAACGAGTCTGGTTACTAAAATGGATCGTTCAACAAGCCGATCACCTTTACGATAGCAAGTCCGGATCCAAGTACTGAGTGGGCTTTCCTTTCCTTGTGTCAGCTTATCATTCTCCACCTATAGCCATGTTGCTCTTGTCAAAAACCCACTAACACCAGTGGCACTAGCAAGAGTAACGCAGGTGAAACCTCCGATCGATTTGGCATATCAGAGATCACGTGCTGATGCGATAACAGTGGAATGTAGAATGTAGTAAATCAGAGCAATTATTTATTGATTTCTGCATGCATAATCTTTTCACGCATTTTAAGGCTTTTCGTTTGTTAAAGATGCCTGCCAACTTTTGATCGGAATTTGAATGTCTAGTCTACCTCTGGTCCAAGTCTTTCAAATTTCAAAGCTTGCTAACATTAGTGTCCATCTAATGCCTTCTAAATGTAAATAATTGTCCTGTAGAGTGTAGCCTGCGTCCACTAAATCAAAACGAAACAGAGATTTGGAAGTAAACGTGGTATTCATGATAAACACTTTGTTCAATCAACTCACACATCACCCCTTTAAATGCTTTAATTCACCAAGTGGTGCTCATCGAAAAGAGAAAGAGTATACAGCACGACACACAGGAATAGAGAACGCTGTCTACTGTATCGTCTAATTTTTTCGTTGTTTTCTTATAATTTTTAACAACGACACGTGACGGACAATGTTCCAGTCATAGACAGAAGTGTTCTCAGGGTACTTAAATGGATATTTTTTTCCACCGTACCTAAAATTCTTTCGTGAATTTTAGGCAACTCATTTTGATTTTTTTGGCTCGATTTCTTGACAATGGACTTTACATGTTGGGGCTCATGCACCTCATTGGGTAAATAGAAATAGACAACGAGTAATACAGTAGATTCTTTTGTAGTTTCCTTAGACATCCAAAGAGGTGCATGTGCCTCAACATGCAAAGTCCATTACCAAGAAGTCGAGCCAAAAAATCAAAATGAGTTGCCTAAAATTCACGAAAGAATTTTACCATGCTCTGGAAGAAGCAATAACACCAGAAGCATATTGTTGGAAGAAACAAATCTTTTGTCCTACTTGGTCTTTTTGCCAAAAAGCATAAATACACCGGAGTTATTGAATCTTATTTCACGTTTGCTCATCTGCATTGTACCCAACCAAATAAACTGTTCAACAATGTCGTAGACAATGAGTTTCCGTTGAAAGATAATATGAGAAGAGACAGAAAACAACTTACAAAATGGTCGTATAATCCTAACTACGAAATCAGACCAGTTTTAACAAACGTATCACCACACCTGAAAATGGGATCATCAAAAGAAAAATGGATTTCGTCTGCAGTTGTTTACCAAATGAGAAACTATATATGTATTTGGACCATGTCCGATTCACCGCACCCCAAACCAATTTGCTTACAAGTGCTGAACTAGTTATGTATTTGCAGCATGCCCACTATACCGGTATATAAACAAAGTTGACCGAAGAATATAAAGAAAGAAAATCCATCATCGGTGCAAAAGCAACCTGAAACTGAAATCATATGACATTACTTGTGTTAACTGAGAAACAGGTTCTCCTTCCTTTCTCTCAAGGCATTTAACTGCCGCATTTCTGAGTTCATCTGGTAGCTGCAGGCAAACCCAATCAAGCAATGACTCCAAATCCTTTGCAAAGTCAAGAAGATACCAATCCAACAGCTTGGGAATAATCAATTTGTTTGCTCTTGAAATGCCAACTGCTGCCTGTAGGTAGTCTTTCTTTGCTGCTTCCAACTCCTCTTCAACCTGAGCTGCAGTGTACACCCTCACCTTCATTTGACAAAAAGCAAAGAATTGTAAAATTATGGTGTTATTTTCTTTGTAATAATAGACAACAATAAAGCAGAATTTGAAATAATTATGCCATGAAATGGTCAGAAGTTACCACATTGACAAATGGGTGATGGAGCATTGACTGATAATGTGATAAGTTCTAACAGTCCAGTTATCACCCTTGTATACAATTTTCAATCAAAATATAATCTTTTAAATGTTCCCAACCCATTGAGTATAAGTGAAAATTACCAAAATATGTGCTCTTAAAATGTTTGATAGACAGGCAAATAATATTCCCATGGCAGAAAACAATAGGAAATTAAGTCATCCTCCTCCAAAAGAAAGGCAAAGTTACTCTGCCTACAATAACATTAAAATAGCAACTAACTTTAAAACAAACTTACAGCTGGGGAGGACCAGCTGCCACAGCAGAGTGCGAAAGTAACCAATGGTTCAGACCACTCCAATCCAAACATACTGTGTGCTTTCATCTCATCATTTTTTGTAGCTTTGGGACATGTCTTTCAAAGAAACACAAAGGGTTTAGTTTGTTGTACTATGGCAAGAAAACTTGACTTTGATCCACTCCTGTGAAAAAGTATTATAAACTAAAATGAATGCACTTACAAATTTTAAGTGATACGGCAGCCTCAAGATGAAATGCTCAATTGTAATTGCATTGAGCAAGTGTCCCCCAACAAGTATTGTTGCCTGAAGCAAGCACAGAAAAATTATTTTGAATGCATAATACTATAGATCCTTGTCCTTAATACAATGGATACACACACACAAAAATATACAAGCTTAAAAGTAATATCTTTAGAAGTAATAATTAATTAGAAGGTTCAGTAATTTCACTCAGAATGTCTAAAAGGAGCACAATATTAAGTCATGACCATAATAATATCCTTCATGGCCCAATATTTAATTACGCTAAATTTTCTTTTCATATCTGAAAGGGAGTACATCAACTTAAAGTTTCAGTACATAGAAACATATAATCAATTTTACTCATAATATTCGTTTTATTCAATGTAGTTTGTTGGGTGAAAAGAAAATCACAGCTATAATAATTTAGAGTACCATATTATTACAAACAATAACTAACAACAGATCTCACCTTCTGCATCAGTGCGACAACCATTTCAGGAGTCTTGGGAATCCCATGCTCTAAAAATGCCTAAAAGGTCAATAATTTAACTGTATAAGTACACCAGAATGAATTAAAAACTTTTATTAAGCCATACAATGTACCCAGGTGACATAAAAGATTTGTTAAATTCAAATTTCTGAATTCCAATTCTAGCATCATCAGGATTTCCAATTTTACTTTCAAATACATGCCCAACAAAAGGAGATCTCACATTCATGATGCAGGAATTATAAGTGTTTATCCAGAATGCCAGCTTTTGCTGATGGTTGAGACCCTCTAAATTGCCAGAGGCCAGTTTCCCAAGTAAGAACCTGAAATAATCATCAAGATAAGGTGAATGCGAGTAATAGCAATAGTAATAAACGTGTGAAAGAAAATGGTCAAAGAGCATACTTTAGCCTATGGATTAGAAACAAAGCATTTATTGTTCGGTTGAGATCAACTGAACTAGCTTCAACTGCACAGAGATGCTTATACGGACCAATATCAGTATTTCTAACTTCCGAACAAATTCCATAGGGATCCCAAAATTGACTTTCTCCATGGCTTCCGTGAGATTCAGCTACTTTGTCCTTCAAGGTGCTAATCCTTACAAAAATGCTAGACAAGCATCTGACAATATCCTCAGATACTTTGTTCGGTGTGCTGTCAGCTTCCAGTAACCTATCATTTGAAGAAAGAGAACAGCTCTCTTCTACTGTCTCCCTGTCTTCTATTCTGTACTCTAACTGCAGAATGAAACCAGGATTAACATGAATTTAATACTAAACTTAATATAAGTTCTTATGTATAACCAGTAGTTATTGTATACCTGTGCCTTCGAAGTATCCAAACACTTGACTAGTGATTCACTCTTGGTCGGAAGACTTTTTACTGGGGTACGAACTTTAGGATTTGTCTTTTCTGGAGATTGCTTTTCCTTCACTGCATTAGTACATGATCGATTCTCTTTTCCTCGCCTATCTTCCAAATGAAATGAAGAGGAATTTGATCTCAACGAACCTCGTCTCCCATTCATTGTCCTAATAAAATAGGGTGTGGTTGTTCGATCACTAATGGCATCCGAATAAATGAGTTTTCTGCTTGAGGTACATCTGCCAAGAGAAGGTTGAGGCCTGACAGTTGACGGTGTTAAATTAATCTCATTAGGGGACAAAGATTTTGATCGCTGGTGTTTATAACTTCCGACTGACAACTGATCAGAATCATTAGAATTCTCCACATTCCTCTTGGAGGAAATGTAGACAGCTTCCTGATAAAGATCTTGCCTAAAATTCACAACTTGCTCTTCAAGCCTAACAACCTCCTCTTCCAAAACAGCTACTTCAGCAAGTAGCTCTAATGTCTACAACAAAGAAAACCAAAATGAACATCGTACTTTATCAAATCCTAAATGCGATATACAAATACTGAACTGGTAAGAATAGTTTTCATCTGGGTTTCTTCCATTTTTTTCCTCCAAAATTCCATGCAAAAAAATCGGCTCCTCGAAACTTTGTTGCCAGCCAAAGTATCCGCCATGTTGAACAGAAAGATTTAATACTAAAAAGAGAAGTGAATATACTAACATATGGAGGAAGATAAGGAGGAAGACGAGGAAGAGATCCCAAAGGCCTAGTAAATGCTCTCTCTAAAGCTCTATGAACATTCTCTTCATGTCTAAGCTTCCTCTTTAGTTTATCAACCTGAAAATAGAATTTGAAACCAAAACAATCAAATCAGTAGAAATTTAATACAGATAACAAATTGGATTAATTCACATAGAGAATTTTCCATACATCTTCCAATAAGGCCATTTTCCTTTCCCTGTTGGATCGTCGACTATTGATCACAGCTTTGCCAGCTCCAAGTCCGTTGCTCCCCTGAGTCTCCATTTTCTCCTTCTTTGTACATTCGATATCAAAAATTATAAATAAACAAATATAATCAGGTTATGAACAAAGAAAAGAGATTTAAAGCAGAAAAATCATTCGTTTCTAGAGACAAGTGAAAGGACCCAAGTCAGATATGCGTCAAAAGTGAAAATTTCCTCCTTTAATACACAAGCAGATTTCACAATCTGCTAGAATATGCAAAAGAACAACTCCAAAATTCTCAATGAAAATGATCATACGAAAAAAAAATTGAGGGACCATTACCTCGTAAAGAAAAACCAGCAGCGGATTCCCAATAGAATATATCAAATTTTTCTAATTTTCAGGTAAAAGAAAAACCCATCTACATACGGTTGCAGATAAGGAATAAAACAGATTAATATGGGAAAAAGAAAAGAAGAAAAAAGAGATGAGAGAAGTTACTTTGTCATGCTTTAAAGGAGTTTTCATAGACTGAAGAGCGTTCCGGACTCTCGTATTCATCTTTATTTGCTTTTTCCCTGGAAAACGAGAGACCAATGCACACCTCAAAATGATAAAAGAAACAGATATGTAAGAAAGGACTCAAGTAATTAGCAATCACAATAATTAATTAACAGTCAAATTAAACTGAATTAAACAAAAAAATAATGGAAATAATCAAAAAACGCAGACTTACCAGCTACTGCTCTTTTTGCTGGTTTAAATAGAGATATAGAGAAAGTGTGTGATTTTGAGAGAGAAATTTAACAAACTTTTTTTTTTTAAAGTTACAGAGCGGGAAAGGTGAAAGATAAAAGAGCTAGAAACAGAAACGCCTGCATGCGTTTTTCATATGTAATTGAACTGCAGATATATTAATAGTAGTTAGTATTCTCGAACAGAGTGAGACACAAGAGCAACAAAAGCACCCTACAGCAGGAGCAGCAGATGAAGAAGAAAGAAAACGACGAGAATTCGAGCTTTAAAGCATCATCCAAGACTCGCTTAACAGATAGACAAGAACAAACTATATTATAATATTCTTAAAATGCAAGCTCGAACATTAAAATAACAATAATGGGGTTCAACAGAAGGAGACAAGCATCAAATATATATATATATATATATATAGTATTGAATTGATTTTCCATGCAAGGGTTCCAGTGAGTTATATGAATAGGTGGATTTTGTCAATTTGAGTGAAATGGAAAGAACGAAGCGGTTTGTGATTGTTTTGAGTGCGTTGAGTGCGTTTCGATTGTGTGTTAGAACATGCCCTCATCATCAAATAACGTGCACCATCTTTTTCTCCCTCACTCACACAGAAGCATTTATTTGAGCTATCAATTAATTTTTTTATCTTTTTATTCTATTTATTTAATATTATTTTGTTTAGAATTCAAGTGCCGCATCCCCACCACCAAGGTTATCAAAAACGCGATTTTAATTAAAATCGTTTTCTAATTAAAAAATCGGAACGTAAAATCGAAACGTAAAAACGGAACATACAAACGGAATTTTTAATAATATATAAATAATAAACTATTTAAAA
>JAVXUL010000020.1:4622835-4640162 GCA_035590515.1 Trichilia minutiflora
TTTAAGTTAATATTACTAAATAAAATTTTAATTAATTATTTTTATAAATTAAAAAATTAATAAAATCGGAATCGGACCGGAACCGAACCGAAACCGGAACCGAATCGGACCAGAACCGGAACCAGAATCGTCTGACAAACCAGCCTGGCCCGGCCTGGCCCATTACTGTTCTACTTTCGATTTTGGTCCGGTTCTATGAAATTGGAACCGTGAAACCGAACCGGTCCGGACCGTTTAAGCTTCCGGTCCGAATCGATTCTATGAAACTGGAACCGTTGAACCGGCCCGACCCGACCCGAACCCGCCGATTCGGACCCGTTAGACAGCATTAATAGTCGAACTATCAACAAGATTTACCATAAGATACAAGATTCCAATTATGAGGTTAGATGATATGTTAGACCAGTGGTATAAAGTAACATTATTTTTGAATATTAATCTTTGAAGCAGGTATCATCAAATTTAGACTAGTCTTGATGATGAATAAAAAATAGCTTTCAAAATAAGAGATAAGTTATACGAATGGTCAATTATTCCTTTTGGATTGAGTAATGCTCCAAGTACATTTATACAACTTATGAACCAAGTATTCAAACCATTACTAGAAGATTTATAGTGATGTACTTTGACGATATTTTTATCTATAACAAGATTGCTGATGAGCATTTAGAGTATTTGTATGAAGTATTAATAGTGTTGAATGAGAACAAGTTATTCTTCAATCCCAAGAAATGTAACTTTATGACCAACAAGCCATTGTCTCTTAGATATATGGTTAGTTCCGAGAGGATCCAAGTTGATGATGAGAAACTTCGAGGATTCGCGAGTAGTCGATACGAAACAATGTAAGTGAGGTGATAAATTTTCATAGATTAACTATATTTTATGGATGATTCAATCGAAATTTTAGTAGCATCAAAATGTCGATCACTAAGTGTCACTGAGTGCTTAAAGAAAAGAAAGTTCAATTGAGAAGATGAAAAAGAGAGTAGTTTTATTTTGATTAAAAAAAAAAGCTTTGTATAACTCCTTTGCTAACTTTGTCAAGTTTTGAGAAACTATTTGAGATGGAGTGTGATGCATGTGAAATTGAAATTGACACAATATTTTTGCAAAAGAAGTAACTTTGTAGTCTATTTTAGTGAAAAACTTAACAATACCAGACAACAATCAACATATGACAAGAAATTTTATACAACTGTGCAAATATTTAAACATTGAGAATATTACCTCATCGACAAAGAATTCATTCTATATTCCAACCATCAAACCTTAAAATTCCTCTATAGCCAAAAGGAGAATAGTAAAAACATGCAAGCTTGATGATCAGTGTTCCTAAAAAAGTTTTCATTCAAGTTAATTCACAAGGCCAAGGTTTAAAACAAGGTAGCTGATGTCTTGAGTCAACAAGCAATCTTCTTGACCATGTTAAAAGGGGTTGTATGAAGACAACTGAATTTCTAAAAGGTATGGTTAAAATTGAAGAATCACTTAAGTCGCACAGGATTTCTACATCCAAGATGGTCATCTAATGAAGGAAAATCAATTATGTATGCCCAATACTTCACTCTAAGAGAAGATAATACAAGATTTGCATGGTGGAGGACTAACAACACATCTTGAAAGCGATAAAACTTTATAAGCAGTAAAAAAGAGGTATTATTGGTCGAGAATGCGAAAGACATGGAGAACTTCGTGAAGAGGTATTATATGTGTCGAACATCCAAGGGACGCAAACAAAACACAAGGTTGTATATGCCATTACTAGTTTCAAAGGGTATTTGGGAAGACTTATCCATATACTTCGTTTTTGGTTTGCCTTGCGCACAAAGGGTATGAACTCTATATTTTGATGGTTGATCAATTCTCAAATATAGCACACCTCATTCCACGACAAAAGACTAGGGATGCGACTAGTGTGGCCAAGTTGTTCTTCTAGGAAATTGTGAGATTACATAGAGTATCCAAGTCTGTAGTATCTGACCATGATACAATTTCTAGGTTACCTTGTGGAAGATATTTGATATTTCTTTCAAGTTAAGTAGTACGAAATATCCATAAATTGATGGATAAATAGAGTTGATGAATCGGACTTTGAAAAACATCATAAAGAGCATATGCAAAGATAGACCAAGACAATGAAATTTTACCCTAATTCAAGTCAAGTTTGCTTATAATAGCGCAATGCATACTGCTACTAGAAGATCCTCTTTCTTGATTATTTATTAAAGGATTTTGAAGCATGCATTTGACTTCGTGAACTTGTCAAAGGGAAAAATTATAAGTGTTGCAACCAAAGAACTTAATTAAAGATGTATGGATGATTCAACGAGAAGTCAAAGCCAAAGTAAAGATAACTAATGCCAAATATAAGAAGGCTGTCGACAAACATCGGAGGGCTTGACCTTTCAAAGAGGGTCATATGATGATGGTTTTTTTGCATAAGGAACGATTTTCGATCAAAACCTACAACAAGCTTCACTAATTTAGTTGCTCATATAAAGTGGTGAAGAAAATTAATGACAACACTTATGTGATTGACCTTCTCAAGCTCATGAACATCCCCCAAACTTTCAACGTGGACCATTTATTTCCATATTACAAGGTGAAGGAGCAAAGCATCCGAAACTAGCAGGTAACTCGAGGATGAGTTTCTCCCAATTAGAAGAAACTAACACAAATGAAATAGCTCAAGCCTACTTGATTCGAGAAGACCATACCACCCCCCCAAGAATAGGACAATGTGTTATAGAAAATAAAAAGCAACAAAAACTAAAGACTCGATTAATCAAGTTTGCACTATTAGTCGATTGAGATGCTACCCAGATGACTCTCGAAAGTAAAGATGTTTTGATCAAACCAAAGAGGCTTTGTTAGCCGACCAAAAATGCACACCAAAATTCTATATAGCAAAATTGATTTGATTTGACAGAATACACCTTGTCGATCGATCAATCCTACAACTAAGTTACTCCTTAGTTGATTGAATTAAATTTCGAGAATTTTTTGAGATTTTTCAAATTTTAATTGATCAAGACACCCATACTATTTTACGTTTTTACCTTTTTTTCTTGTGTTTTTATTTAACTTTAAAAATAGTATTATAATTACACTAAACCTTGGTTTTCACTATAAATAGAGAGGTTAACCCTTGTTTATAAATCTTTTGTTAAATCTGTAAATCCTCAATTCCCTTTTTAAAGTTTTTATCAACTTTTTGATAGATTCCAAGACTATGCCCAATCTTGTATTGGACTCCTTAAATACACTTGCGCACTACGTCAACTAAAGATTGTTTTGCGACGAAGTATTAATTCCTGTTATCACATAAAACAGACCAACACAACTAGGCACTCAATCCCTGATAGTTGTCATGTCTAGCAATCCAAGTCACGGAAAAGAAGAAAGATTCGCCACAAGATAATCTTTTCCATGCTGCCTCAATGGCACAAGGCAAACAGGCAAATGATCAATCCTTGGGAGAAACAGGCACCCAATAAGTTCTCAAGACTATAATATGGCAAGCATTACAAGAATCATCTCTAAAATAAAATTTAGACATTACCCATCTGAACAAAATTGCAATTTTCTTGTCTTGCTTTTCACTTATACATAGAAAGTATATAATAAATATAAAATGCCTTATTCCATTCCCTGGTCAAGGCAAGAAGAATTTACTCCGCCAGTCCCACCAAATACAAGAAAAACATAAGTTTGTATGTAGGTAGGCAAAGACTAGAGAAAATTTTGTTACAAAAAAAATGTTCAAAATCCCAGGTTCCTGGAAGACTATTTTCCAGAGCCATATATTAAAAACTAGTTTCTTTCAAGGCCTTTATCTGACAGCAACTCAATCCTGGCAGTGTTGCCATCTTTGCAATCACTCATAGCATTTTTCAAATCTCCACGATCCCTCTCAATGCAAGGAACAAGAGCGCCAAGTCCTCACATAGTTTGAAGTCAGACGACAACCACAAGGAAATGGTGCAAAGCTCTCTATTAGATAAAATTTTTCATTCTCTGTAACATGGAAATGAAACTAACGAACCAATCACAAGGCATTCACAGCCACAAAAGATCCAATAGCCCGTTAAATGGGTTATCAGAAATTACAAAATAATCTTCAAGACTACTTAAATTCTAAAATACCACAGATTCAAATAATTTCCTGGAGAAAGTTTCATTTGGTTTTATTAAGTTTCAGTTTCAATAACCACAACTTTAAATTAACTTACCTTGCATAAACATTGTGTCCCTAACCTAAATGACTATCCATGAATAACAAACAAGCTTAGAAGCACCATAAGATTTCTTTTCTGTCATTATCAATAAAAAGAAAAAAATACAAGAATAATCCTATGAAAAAGAAAATTTGTTGAGCAACGTCAACCTCTCTCCTCACACTTGCATACATCACACAGACAAACATAAAAGAGAAATTTAAGTTAATGTTTGCACTTAGGTTGGTATTTTCAGTTTAAAATTCCTTCCCTCTAGTCAAGAATTTTTTTCCAAACAAGCGTGATCCATTCCAGCGAATAAATGCAATAGCACAATCGATAGCTCACTGTTAAGCTAAAAGTTATGTGAATAGCAACCAAATTCGTGAAGTGTCTAATCTATTTTTCACCAATATATCATAAACAATTGTATGATAACAAGTGATCAACAGAGAAGAGAAGAATAAACTGATTGGCACATCAGGCCAGAAATTATAATGAAATATTTAACAAGATAGAAAAAGATAAAATGGCAAAATCAAATGCAGACGTGTCTCTATTTGTGTGTGTACTACTCTACATTCTTTTATCACATTTGAGTCAACTGACCTTTGAAAAATAAGCTGATTTTAGTGCATAAGACCAGAAATTAAAATGAAATATTTGACAAGATGGAAAAAAATTAAAACCACAAAATCAAAGGGAGAAATGTGTCTCTGTTTGTGTGCATACTAATTTGTAATTCCTTTTATCCCATTTGACTCAAGTGACCATTGAAGGAGTAAGCAAAGAGAGTTTGGATCAGTAAGTTAATAATTATTTAGTAATTTATAATTAACCCCCTTGATTAAAACAACTTACAGATCTCAATTGGGAATATCTCACAAGGGTTTGTGGCCCACTTACAAAGAAGCTATCAGAATCATTTCTAGTTGCACTGTGGTTTATGGAATCAGCACCCTTTGACCTACCAATCAAACTTAGTCTAGAAAAATGATCACCCCAGATATCATATGCATAATCATCCCTACGCTCTGCCTGTTCTCCGGTAACAGTTTTCTGGTAAAGTTCAGACCCAGGTGCACGAGCATGAGGAGCAATTGTAGATTTTGAAGCCAATGAATGAGAGCACAACAAACTGGGGGCAGCCCTAGCAGCACAAGGGAAAGTGGCAGAAGGCAATAAAACACGTTTACTAGCAGTTTTTCCCGGTACTGAATGCCGCTCTGAGGAAGAATAACAACTGTTACTATGGGACCTCAAAGGAAGCTGAGGCTCCAATACTTTTGGCTCAGATGCAGGTTCAGGAACTGTATCTTTCTCAGAGCATCTGTCACCCATTTGTGTAAACAGATGCCTAGACTCATTAAGTTGGTTCACATCAGGAGACAATAAGCATGCGCGGTTCAGTGTTAAAGTTGTGACAGGAGATAATGGAGATGAAGGTGTAGAATTTCCGCTTTGACTACTTGAAACATCAAGTACTCCTTTTAATGTGGCACCACCACCCTTTCTCTTCCTTCGCCTTCTTCCCTTCTCCTTTCCCAGTCTAACTGTTAGGTTATTGATATGGGATTCTTCTATGCTATCAGAAGTCTTAACTACTACAGATTTTGAAGAAAGACATGGCACTGCCTTTTCCCTTTGAGTATCAGAGGAACCATCAGTATGTTCATGATTTTCCAGAGTTAAAAATTTTGCATGCTGACTGATCATCTCTGGAGCCGCCATCTGACTATCTGGATACCTACCACTAGATGCTTGCTTAGAGGTTTCTGGTTCATCAACTGATCTTAATAAACAATTCATTTCACCAGGCACAGAAATTCTGCTGTTTCTATGATTCTGGTGCAAATGAGAAGATTTTCCCACAGTACTTATTGCAGTAATAGAACTTTTCTCATCCTTATAGAAGCAATATTGGGAGCCTAACGTTATCATTTGGAGATAAAGGCAACAAAAGACTAGAAATATTAAGGAAACAACAAGGACAACAACTATAGCGAATTTCTTCAATGGCTCAGATCCCTCAAACGGACCAAGTGAAAGAGAAACTCCAAATCCCCTCAACGATAACCACTCCACACCAGAAAGGTTGTTTCTTATTAGAGCTGAACTGCTCCATGCACATCGATTTGAGGGATGAAATAATATTGGCCCAAAAGATGCTCTACCATGAGGATGAACATAGGCCTCTGTTAGTGCACTCTCTGCTATTGAGAAACCATACCTTGTTGGTCTGGTAGATTTGCCATAAACCAAATTACCGGATGAAGGCTCAACAAAACCATCTGTATCCCTGCACTCATCAATTATTTCGCCTGAGTTGAGAATAAGCTGCATCACCACTGGCTGTTGGCTAGGATTCTTCACAGTGATCCACTTAGAATGGTGAGAGCCAATCTGAACCATTGGGAACAGTACCTCATGATCATCAAGCACAGACATGCCACTTGTCTTCCCTTGAGATTTCCAGTTCCCCAATACCAATTCATCTGCTTCTGCTGTCTCCACTGCCTTCAAAATATGTTCACATAAGTACCTTAGTTAGCATGGATCAATACAGCGAAGCATCTTAGCTATTTTGTATGTAGAACAGGCAGAAAGAGGCATGACGGATAGAAGGATCCACATAACATGTAATATTTAATTTGCACTAGTTGTGTAAAGCAATACTCCCTCACAGTATTTATAATATTACAGTTGAAACTAGAAAAACTGATTCATTATTGTCAGACAGAATCAAATGCAGAGCTAAAGGCAATTTTCCTGTGCCTTTTAATTGTTAAGTTGACACTCACTTTTCATCCTCCCCACAAAATCAGACAACTTACTTTAGCATATGAACTGAAAACCACAAAACTGAAGAAAACCGTACAGATAATGCAAACTTTAGAAGACAGCATAGAACATCCAATATGCTCCTGGCATATGACTCGTGTTAACAACCAACCAATTAGATGAACCAATATTACATTCTGTAAGAGGCAATACAGTACATTCAAGGATATAAATATAGAAATTCTTGACAGATTCCAAAAACTTGGTCAGAACTAAACCATGCATGTGAAAATAATTTACAAGCCTATAATAAAAAATGCAAGTGCAGTATCATATAGACATGCTAAGTTCTTTATTATATGTCCTTGAAAATAATTCATTTTGCTATTGCATGTTAACAACCAAATAGTTTTCATCACATACATACTCCTATGATTAATTAGAAGGTTGGCTTTATTCATTTACTTCTGTCTCAGGTTCAACTTTTGGGTTGACAAGGACAATTCTCTTCTTTGTCATCTAACATGTCCAAACATTCATGAACTGTTAACAGTCCCAAGGCAGTCTGAAAAGTACATTATTACATAAGGCTCTAACAACATGCCTACTAGATTAAAATTTAATTATATATTATACAAAGTGTAAACGTTTTCAAATTATCTAGAAACAATATCAAATTTAGGCAACATAGAAACAATCATCTTCACCTGAAATAAATACTAATGCTAAGCTAATAAAATGCCAAACTGCACAGTTATTCGACGTCAATCTGGAAAACAGAAACTAGTATCAGCATACCTTGATATCTGATGGCATTTTTTCATTACCACTCAAGGACCCTGTCCTCGAATTGCCAGCTTCGATATTTCCAGACTCCTTCAGTGATGAATCTTTTTGACATCTTGAACAAACACGGATTATATCCTGGCAGGGAATTTCAATCTGAGGACTGCTGGAGTCATTTGTCAGTATAAGTAATTTACAACTTTTGTTGATATCAGATGCTTCAGGAAGACAATCAAGTAATTCAACATGCAATTGAGCATAGGTAATCACAGCAACTTGCGTAATTGTGCCCGGAAAAAGTAACAAGCCTTCCACATGCTTGATTTGGAAATTTTTTGTTTCAGCAACTTCACTAATTCTGACAACATTCAACATGTAAGAAGCTCCATTTTTCAGGGAAATAGCAACAACATTCCCTCCAGCATCATAAGACATCAAAGAGTCGATATAAACTGAAACAGGACCAGTATGATCATTGGAGGCCACTTTAGCATCCAAATCAATTTCAAGAGGAACCATAACGGTATCAGACATATTAAGTGGAGACCTCAGCAACTGCATACAAAATGCACCAAAAATTTTTCCTTCAAACCCAAGTGGGAAATCCATCTCCATGATGGTCTCAGTGCTATGAGGGCTTATCTCCCAGCTTCTATGAGGCCTCATAGCCATCAGCGGGGAACCAACTTGACCAGTCCTGACAACTAACCAATCGTTAACACTTGGCAAGCCAAATTCATCCAAATTCTGTAAGTTATCTATATTACAGGATGCTTCAGCATGATAGGTAGTATTCCCCACAGAAACTGATATCCATGAAGTTACTTCCACTGCATGGAGGGTTTCATCATAAGGATTAAATAAAGATATATTCTTAATCAACCGTCCACTAGATAGAACATCCAGGTCCACTAAAGGCTGAATCTTGTAAGGGGACTCAACACCAAAGCCTTTAGCGGGAACCAGGAAACCACCAGAGCTTGTCTGTAAGATCAAGTGAGCTGTCGACAAGCCCAACCACCTAGGCAGAAAAACAAAACAAATTAAAGCCACTTCACCTGGCCCAAGTAAAATCTCGCTAGAATTGCAGGGATAGAACTGTGTATTGGTACTGAATGGTTCATATATATGCAACACACTGTCGATAAGAGAATTCACGACAGTTAAGAAAGCTACTGACGGAAAAAATAAGTACTTGTTTCCCCAATCCAGTGTAGGAGGGCTTATCCCCACTTTGGGTGATGAAGAGACATCAAAAGAACCTGGTTTGCTCAGCTCATTATTCTTCTTTAGCCCAACATTATTACTGTTCTGATTTAGTAAGGTGTGTCTACATGAAGGAGAACCATTTTGATTACTACTATCAGCTCCAACGGATGACAACTCAAGGGTACTTTCCCCTGAATTCAACAAACATGAAACAGTCCTGCCATTTAATAACATAAACATGCCATTTTGTGATAACCGGGTCGCGTTATTTGTCCCCCTGTTAGCTTGATTTGTTGCAATAGATAATGGACTGTCAGACTGAATCCTAGAAACTTCTAAAGCATCTCTTTTCATATTATGCTCTTTTGGAAAAAAGCCAGGCAATGTTGATGGAAAGCAAAGCAAATTTGAACTGGTGCAAACACTCTCAATATCTGGATGGGTCATTGAGCTCCCCACAATATACCCTGAACTAGCATCACCACTAACAATATCTTGAAAACGAGCTTGCTGTTTATCTCCATAAGACCCAGAAGCACCATATTCTGCTGATTTCTGCATCCCATTGGCAGAACATGGTCCACATGTAGCAAAGAAAAAAAAGGTACATGAGAGGACCAGAATAGCAAGGAATGCTTTAGCGGGGTGAAATGATCCCCTGAACATACCACATCTGCAAACAAAATAGAGGTGAGAATGACTTAAAACTGTACACATAGTTGGAAAAAGAGAAGACAATTGGTGATTTAAAATATTATTTCCTTAAGAAAGTTGGAAATATCAAAAGGAAAAGAATGCAAAAGAAAAAGGGAAAACACAACTAGATTCCTTGAAGCATAAAAGGAGGCCCAAATCATCAATTTGAACAATAAACCATGTTGAATACAAATTCGACTTAAAATAGGTTAAATTTCCTGCCATTTGGGGTCCTCGATAGTCAAACACTCAACTCTGCTTATTCATAGTATTGTGCAATAATAAAATAACTTGAGTATTTCTTCACTGAATTAAAATACAAAATCACATAAAGGCATCGTTTTTCTCTTCTACACCAATTTCTCAGAAGCCAAACAAAGCCAAAATGACAGAATCATAATAGGACCCAAAGAAAAATGAATGAAAAGCAATGCCCAGAGTGAAATAAATATAAGAAGCGCAAGTCCAATACAGGTACTTATCACAATATTGCTAAATGAAACTCCCATCATTTATAGCGTTGCATGGTAAGTACGAGGACTGAATATACCATCGAACTAAATACAGGCATTTAAGTACTCAATAAGCACTTAACCTCCCCGGAATTTTGGAAATGATTCTAATAATCTTATCATCATTATTATGTTATCACTTAACAATAACACTAACATCTTACCAAAATTATATATAAAAAACTTACTACTACTGCTAAAACAAGTAAAACCAAAAAAAAAAAAAAAAATCCTCAGCGAAGTCTTTTCTATCAGCTACTAGTATATTACTAAAACAAAGATCAAACCACCACAAATAAACGATTAATCTAAAACTGCAAAAAAGATACTAACCTTATCCAATACGAGCACGCAAAACAAGGTAATACTCCAAACGGAAAAAAGAGAAAAGTAGTTGGACGTTCCAAATACGGCGAAACAAGAAACCGAAATGAAATAATCGAACCGATAATAAAAGGAGAAAAATGAAATGAAGCAAAAGAAAACTAGTTCTTCTGAAACAAGTTTTTGGAAACATCGAAAGCAAAATATAAGGGCGATAGTGTAGTAGAGAGAATAGAGTTACCGGCGGCAGAACATGGAGAGCAGCTGTATGTCTGTGGTCGTCGGTGTTTGTAACTCCATAACAGATAAATGATCAAATCATCTGATTATGATTTTTTCAGGAGATTTTAGGGTTTTGATTTCGGCACCTGAAATGAAGAGAGATGCCTGGAACTCAAGGACGCAAACACACCTGACAACAGCCAATGAACGGCCTCTAGGAGCCAACCAGCAAGGCAGCAAGGGAAAAAGAGGAATGAGCAAGAGTGTTGAATTTACAACGGTATCCTTTACATGCTCTAGCATTTCCTGTTTTTTATGTTTTCGAACAAAATAAAACAATCCGATTTTATAATAATTAATACTTAATTATTTGACGATAAATCATTCGAATGGACATCACGGGAATCATAATCAATCAGCCAATACAACAATTTTTGCATATTTAACATTTTTTAAAGAAAAATAAGAAAATATTTTAAATAGACATTATGAAGCAACCTAAAAAATCGAATTAAAATTATAAATAATTTTTTACTTTATTCATTTACAGAACTTTTTTTATTGTTATTAATATAATTTATATTGTTATTTTATACATAATTACTATTAAATATTATTGAACGCACAGAATTTGATGGCTATTATATTGATATTATAGTATAAGGGTTGACTTTAAACATTATATGAGGAGAGCGAAATGGTCCAATTTTTCATTGGGCCTCCAAACATACACAAGTTCATAGTAATGTTAGATTGTCTATTAAAGAAATTCTAATACTTTAGTCACAATACAACAAAAGTAAAAGAGCAAGAGTATCTAGGACAAAAAAAAAAAAAGGGGTAAGGAACAAGATTTTTTAAAGATTTGCCACTGTTGTTTTTGAAGAAAAATAAGATAAAGACAAAGAAGATAATAAATAGTAAATTAGTTTGTCTTAAAATATAATCCTCCTTTTTATTGAATTTTACCTCTTTTTGTATATATGGTTATTATATCTTATAAGCATTCTTGTGTGGTTTATCAGATAATGAGATTTATAGGTGATTTCTACAATAAGGTTGCATGCAAGCCTTGATTAATTGATTGTCTTATAATCATTACATTATGTTTCCTTTTGCCTTAATAATGCACATGCAAAGAGTGGTTTATTACGTAATCTTGTTGTGTGAGAATTAGTTAAGAGAGAATATATGCAGAGCTTGACACGTAGCCCCTCTCACTGTATTCTCATTTTTGATATCATCGACTTTATATATGCCAGAAATAAGTTGAGAAATAACAGCCTTGACTTATGGAGAAACATCCTAAAGCCCTACCCAAACATGTCTCTAGATATCATAAAGAGCATTCTCTCATGTGTTTAAATAATACCTGTAACATCCCGGTCCGATGAGGACGGGAAGTGGCACCGGGATGAGGGAGTCTGAGTAAGGAGCGACTTTTGACAGGCTTCTAGGACGACAGGGATGAACCGAATCCCACATCAGAATAGGAGAGAAAGTTACTGGGCTATATATATAGAGTTAGAATCAAACTGTCAATAAGGCCTTTTCGGATGGGTGGTGGTTTAACTCCAAGAAATACATAGTTAAGCGTGCTTGGAGGAGAGCAATACCAAGATGGATGACCTCTTGAAAAGTCCTCGGATACCCATTCCAAGAACAAAACCGTGAGGCCCTAAGGGTTGGGCCAAAGCAAATAATATTGTTGACAGACTTGGACCAGGCATTACAATTGGTATCAGAGCCAACTCTCCGCCAATATGATAGTGGTGGTTCGGGGACGATTCAGACGGAAGCGGGTGGGCCTATAACATCCCGGTTCGATGAGGGCAGGAAGTGGCGCTGGGGCGAGGGAGCCTGAGCAAGGAATGGCTTCTGATAGACTTCTAGGATGACAGGGATGAACCGAATCCCACATCGGAATGGGAGAGAAAGTTACTGGGCTAGATATGTAGAGTTGGCTCTGAATTATTAATAAGGTCTTTTGGGATGGGTGATGGTTTAACTTCAAAAACTACGCAGTTAAGCGTGCTTGGAGGAGAGTAGTACCAAGATGGGTGACCTCTTGGGAAGTCCTCGGATACTTATTCCAAAAATAAAACCGTGAGGCCCCAAGGGTTGGGCCAAAGTGAACAATATTGTTGACAGACTTGGATCAGGCATTACAATACCTTTGATCCTGGGTCAGAGTTAATAATGTTGATAATGATCTAGCCTAATAGTAATTATGATAGTGAGTTTTAAGAAGTTGCCTTGAGCACGTGGCATAAACATTGATGAGGCAATTAAACTAATGACGTGGACAAGTATCCTATCTTGTTGACTAAAAATTATCTTATGTTTTTCTTCGATTTTTGGGTCAAGGTCTCCTAACCGTGTGGCTTGGGTTTTGTCCTTGTCATTTAGCAAATATGGGTTTTCTCTATAACACCAGGTCCCTTTAGTTTTGAACAAAGAGTTGTTGACTCCATATTGAAAACTAGTCAATTTGTTGACTTGGTATTAACCTTGCTAGCTAGCATTAGGAAAAAAAATGTTGTTATTAGAGCTTTAATTTGGCACATGAATAGATCATGGCTAACTGCTGATTTAACATGTCTTTAATGTGCCACCCTTCCTTATCACTAGTCTTTGCCTATTCCCCAGGCGTTGTTTCTTTATTTTGTGTTAGTCATCTACATGCTTTAATCATAACCATTCAGGCTTGACCCTTCAAGTTTGTCTATAGTGTGACTTACACCATCCTTTGATTTCATTAATGTTGAGGACTCAAACTCTTTGAGTATAAATAAGAATCTTTGTATTTTTTTCTCCATTTTTAATTTCTTGCTTAATGCATTAAATTTTATGTCTTTTTAAAGTTGTCCACTACAAATCACAGTTAATCTCCTTTGATTTTTTATGTTTCTGTGTTATAGATCTTCATTCTGATAAGTCCCTCTATGTCCTTTTGCTTTTAACTTCTGGTTTAGGGGATATTTGAGGTTTCTGGTAAGTACCGAGCAGGTGTAGGAGCGAGTTACAACATCTGGATCCTTTTATGTTTCTTATGGGTATAATCTTGGGGATTGTGTCAAATTACGATAGGAACATCTTTTGGGTAGCTCTGGTTAGATTTTTAGTTTGTCGTATGATTTGGGGTAATTAGATTAATCATGGTCACTTCTTCTTTCTCTTAAAGAAGCTTTGGATTTTAATGGTTTGTTACTATTTCATTTATAGGAACAATAACAAATGTGAAAGAAAACCCCATGAGAAACCCGTCGATGTTAGGTCAAGAAAGAGACGATAAGGGAAACCTAATCCCTACTCAGAATTAGCTTAAAAGGCCCTTATAAGGCTAATTAGTTCCCATCCACCATCATTAAAGCAAACTTGGCAACATATAGGAAATTATTCAAGATCCAAACATCATCCACCTTAAAGTTTTTAGTTTGCGAGACATACTTAGTCAACTTCAAAGGAGGAGGTTGCTTTGAATGAGAAGCATTTACTTTTAGGAGAGAGGTTACCACAATAGTCTGATTAGTTTATTTTCATTAAGATTTTTTGACTTATTTTTACTTATTTTTGAGTAATTAATTATATGTTGCTTTTATGATTATATATCATTTTTGTGTTGTAGGTGTGATTTTTCGAGAAAATGCCAAAGTGTACAAATAAGTGTTATTTTGTATAGTTTTCAAAGAATGGCCATAACTTGAATTACAGTGATTGGAATTCAATGATTTAAGATGTATTGAAAAGCAAACTTCAAGTCCTATAACTTTCATGTAGAGGTTGAGTTTATTTGATGACATTAAAGACATAAAAATTGGGTCATAATAAAGCAAATAGCATGAGTTAGGCAGAAGCATTGGTGCTAGCTAGCATTTTTGGCACTGCAATGCTAACCCAATAAAAAAATGGCACCTAGAATAGAGGGGCTAGTGCTGCAATGCTAATTTTGCTAAGAATTGGGTGATATTACATGTTAACTCTGACTTTCCTTATTAAGGTTAGGTTTTTAGACTTTATAAAAGAAGGTTTGTCTCTAGGTTTGAGAAAACGAAAAACGCATAAAAGAGGTTGAAAAAATACACAAGAGGCTTAAGAAAACACCTAAAAGGAATGGATTATAGCAAGAAAATAAGGGGACTCAAGAGCTTGGATAGAAGATTTATAAGTTTTGCTTTCTATCTCTTCTAATTTCTTTGGTTTATTGTTATAAACCATAACCCTAATTGTTTATCTTGTTAATTTCATGCAAACCATGTTTGACTAATTTTATTCTCTAGAGAATTGTACAATCTTTAGTTTGGATGATGGTAAAAGCTTGTTTGTGATTATTTATGATAAATTAAGTTGCAGTTTATTTGATTATCCAATTGTTAGTACTTTAATTGCATATAGCCATGAGTTGATAATCTAAACTCTGAATTTTTGTGCTCAGGAGAATAGGTTTAGAGTAGATAGTGGATAATACAAACAGATTATTCGATTAGTTGGGAGACGACTAATAATTTGGAAATTATAGAGATTGAAGTGTGTTTAATGTATTTTTTGATATAATTTGTAATAGGGACATTCAAATTACACTTAAAAATAAAATCAACTCGCCTCAGGAGAGGAAGTTGAATGCATAAATCTAGTTTATAAACTTAACTCAAAACTTAGGCTTAATTAGCATTTAAATGTATTCTAACTTAGATAACAACAATTCTTTAGGCTCGCGTTCATTGAAGTTTTAGTTGCTGGAGTTGTGTTTTTGACTTCACTTAAGTTTATAGTTATTTTTATCATTAGTTAGAGTAGTTTAGTCCTTTTTAATCATTTTCAAGATAAAATTAGCGTTGGTTTCTTTATAGGCATCAATAGGAGTAACATATTCCCTAAGGATATGATACCTTACTTACTCTAGGATTATAACTTGATACTGTATATTTGTGGATATTGTTTTACATATTAGTTTTAGCGTGAGCAAGTTTTTAGTGTTGTTACTGAGGAATATAGTTTATTTTTATTAATATTATTATCAAACTAACTTTAGTATTAATCTAGAATTTTTTTTCTTTGCTTTTCTTAGGGTGTGTGTTTTATTTTAGTTCGTATGAATCAAGCTCATACTAGTAAGTTTAAGAAGTTTGATCTAGAGATAGAAAGAACTTTTAGAGGAATTCGAGTAGCTCGAAGAGGAGAAGAGAACATTATGACTGAGGATAACGAAGATCGAAGGGCCATCAGAGATTTCTTCTGGCTAGTTATGAGTGGTAACTACTTAAGCATAACTAGCCAAATGATTAATGCCAAAAATTTCAAGCTGAAATCGATGGTAATTAGCATGGTGCAATAAAATCAATTCGGAGGGTCACTGGTGAAAGATCTTAAAATTCACCTAATAATGCTTTTAGAGATATGTGACACTGTAAAGAAGAATAGAGTTCCCGAAAATGCCATCCAACTCTATCTTTTTTCATTCTCTCTACAGGATAAAGAGCAAAACTGGTTACAGTTGTACGGGAGCATAACTACATGGTTTGAGATGGCTAAAACATTTTTGGTGAAGTTTTTTCCAATATCAAAAACAACCATTTTAAAGATAAAAATTTAGACATTCCAACAACAAGAGCTAGAATTATTGTATGAAGTATGGGAGTGTTTCAAAGACTTACTTCGAAGATACCCACAATGCAGATATCAAGAGTGGCTTCATATGTAACTTTTTTTACAATAGTTTGAATAGACAAAGTCGAACATTCTTAAATGATACAACGAGTAGAGCGTTGATGTCTAAAGTGACTTAAGAGGTGTTTGAACTTGTTGATGATATAGCCTCCAACAACTATCAATGACCGAGTTTTAGTAAAAAAAAGGTAACGAGAGTGTTTAAGGTTGATCAATTTTCTACACTTTCTTCTCAAATTGCTACATTGCCGAATTAATTTGTGGCATTACTATACAGAGAATGATGCCAAGCTAGTTTACTTTTATTCTTAGAATTTTGAACTCATGAGAAGAGACAAAGATAAAGCAAACTCAATTTGTGAATAATTGAAACTTCGTTTATCAGGGTAATTAATTGTGAGTACTTACCATTTAGACTTGCACAACCATGAAAACTTTTCATATAGCAAGAATCAAAATATCTTGCAACCATTACTACTCAAGCCAAGAAGAAGCCATCTGTTAAAGATTTTTCAGAAACTTTCATATCGAAAATAATAAATAGGTTCAAGAAATCGAATGCTCAAATTGATAATGTGAAAATATATAAAGGTAACACAGAGGTTTTGATTAAGTCATCAGAAGCACAGATTAGGCAGTTAGCATTAGAGTTGAAGTTTTAACAAAGAGAAATTTTTTCAAGAAATAACAAAGTTAACTTAAAAGAGCATTGTCAGCTATTATGTTGAGAAGTAGGAAGTGTATTGAAGGAGTAAATGACAAAATGAGAAAGTAAATGAAAATCTAGCTATTGTGGCTTTTGAGGAAGAAAATGAGATAGAGACTACAAGATATGTGATGAGTACATAAAAGTGTATGTGTATTAAGGGTTAAATTTATCATTTTACACTTAAAGTATGATTATATCTCT
>JAVXUL010000020.1:4640262-4651844 GCA_035590515.1 Trichilia minutiflora
AGTCCATCTGGGGAACAGTACCACTGCGTGGGGGGCCTGGACCAGGAACTGTAGATGGGCCTGGGCCTGTGGGCTGGGTGACGCTAAAATCCCCCAACAACTTATTTATTTTATTTTATATTTTAGTGCATTTGTGTCTTCTTCCTTCCTATGTTAGATTTTGGTGGCAGAAGTAATTTTCGAATTTATAATTCCTGGACTAAAGGCTCTATACTGGGCCTAGAACACCATATGACCTCCTTAATCCATTAGGAATTTCGATATCCAATTATTTCTACACCTTCGATTACCGTTTCTCATTAATTCTGATATATTATGACAACATTGTATTTTCATTTCAGCGTCGGAGCATGACAGCCTGATAGTAAATCTTACCGATCTTAGATTACTGTAACGATATGGTAGAGATTAGGAATTTTTACGTCTTTTTTCTCACAATGGAAGTCAATGAAACGTTTTTGTTGGCCTGATTTATGAGTTACACATTATCTCCTACTTTTATCTGTGCTGTACTGCCATGGAAGAAGCTTAGCTAAGGCACCTAGCCCCTAGAAAACGAAAAGACCTCTTTGGAAAAGATGAGTCAGCCTACTTTTGCTGTAGACGTGGTCCAATGCTCAAACACAAACTGGGAACTGGACCACCAAAATTACTCTCATTTTCCTAAGATTACCGGAGAATAGTACCTGATTATGCTGGAGATTTAGCTTTTGCTTTCACCACTTAGTACAATACAAAATCGATGCACTCCAGTTGAAACACGACATTTCCCGAAGCTAAAACAAGGGAAAGAACGGTATAAAACACTAAAATGAGAGTAAAACCAACTAAAATATAAATTAATTTGTTTTTTCCAGACCTTGTGTGAGGAAAAGTAATAGCCAAATGGTCCTCAAAGTTGCAGCTGTCAAGTTTCATTAAGGAGCCATTATAGCGAAAGTTACAACATTCTCACGGTATCTATAGCAGTATGACAGCCAGAGCCATCAAATGAGCCGATAATCCGTATGTTAGTCCATTTAATCTATAATTTAAATGAATTAAAATTAAAAAAAATTTATTCATTTAATTTATAGATGAATTTAATTTTTAATTTGTAGATTGGATCAATTTGATTTTTAATTTATGGATTAAATGAGTTAATTCATTTAATTTGTTTAATTAAAAAAAATTAAAATTATTTTTTTAATTTTTATATTTGAATATTAATAATAATATTAAATTTATTATTTATTAATATTAAATAATATTAAATTAATATATTTTAAGATTTAAAATTATATGTTTAAATTTATAATTATTAATGAAATTTTTATTTGATTTATTAAAATTTTTATATATTAAATTATAATATATTAATTTATATTATATTTATTAATAATCAATATATTTTATATATATTTTTTTTTAAAATTAAAAATTTTTAAAATTGATCTGCGTTCATTTAGACTTGTTAATTCGTAAGTCAAATTAAGATTAATAAAATATTAATTCTTATAATAAATAAATTGATTCAACTCGACCTGATTTGTTTTGATTTGTTTAAGACCGACCCAATGAACAAATTGCATTATGATATATACCAAAATATGCTAGCTTAGGTTACCGCTAAGATACTTTCGCTACAAAGTATCAATTCCTGTTATCACATAAAATAGACCGATACAATTAGACACTTAATCCTTGATATTTACCATGTCTAACAATCCAAATCAGGGAAAGCAGAAAAGTTCACCCATGCTGCCTCAATGGCACAAGGCAAACAGGCAAATGATCGTTCCCTGGGAGAAACCTGTACCCAATATATGTTCGGGACTATCGTATGGCATGCATCACAAGAATCAACTCTAAAATAAAATCGAGAGAATTTTCTTGTCTCACTATTCATTCACACATATAAAGCATATAATAAATATACAATGCCTTATTCCAATTACCTGGAGTAGGCAATAAGAATTTACTCCTGTCCCATCAATTGCAAGAAAAACATAGTTTGCATGAAGGCAAGCAAGACTAGAGGGAATACTTTGTTACAAAAAACATGTTCAAAATCCCAGGTTCCCGAAAGACAATTTTCCAGGGCCATACATAAAAACCAAATTTCTTTCAAGGCCTTTATCTCACAGCAACTCAATCCACACAGTGCTGCCATCTTTGCAATCACACAACATTACTAAAATCTCAATGATCCCTCTCAGTGAATTTAACAAGAATGCCAAGTCCTCACATAATTTGAAGTCAGATGACAACCACAAGGAAATGGTGCAAAGCTCTCTATTAATATTTTCTATTCTCTGTAACACAGAAATGAGACTAAC
Source organism: Trichilia minutiflora (assembly GCA_035590515.1). Lineage (NCBI taxonomy): Eukaryota > Viridiplantae > Streptophyta > Magnoliopsida > Sapindales > Meliaceae > Trichilia > Trichilia minutiflora. The sequence goes on from JAVXUL010000020.1 coordinate 4,642,581, forward strand.
GAACTAATCATAAGTCATTCAGAGACACAAAAGATCCAATAGTCTGTTAAATGGGTAATCACTAATCAGAAAATAAAAAATATTTTTCAAGAGTATTTAACTTCTAAAATATTACAGATTCAAATAATTTCTAGGAGAAAAGTTTCATTTGGTTTTATTAAGTTTCAGTTTCAATAAACACAACTTTAAATTAACCTACCTTGCATAAACATTGTCCCTAACCTGAATGAGTATCCATGAATAGCACGCAAGCTTTGAAGCATTATAAGATTTCTTTTTCATCATTATCAGTAAAAGGAAAAAATTACAATAAGAATCCTATGGAAAAGATAATTCCTGTTGAGCAGTGTCATAGTCATTAGTTGGCCCGATGAAACCTTGCTGTCTTTCTCAACCTCTCTCCTCATGTTTGCATTCATCACGCAGATAAACATACAAGAGAGATTTCAGTTAAGATTTGCACTTAGGTTGGTATTTTCAATTTACAGTTCCGCACCTCTAGTCAAGAATTTTGTTTCCAAACTAGCATGATCTGTTCCTTCTAATAAACATAATAGGACAATTGATAGCTCACCGTTAAGCTCAAACTTATGTGAATAGCAACCAAATCTGTGAAGTGTCCAATCCGTTTTTCATCAATACATTGTAAACAAATCTATGCTTAACAAGTGATCAACTGATGAGAGAAGCATAAACTTATTAGCACTTAAGGCTAGAAATTATAATGAAATATTTAACAAGATGGAAAAGCGTAAAACAGCAAAATCAAATGCAGACATGTATCTTCTTCTATGTGTACCCACATAATTCTTGTATCTCATTTATGAGTGAACCGTATTTTGAAAAATAAGCTTATTTTAGTATATATGACCAGAAATTAAAATGAAATATTTAACAAGATGGAAAAAACAAAAACCGCAAAACCGAAGGCAGAAATGCATTTGTGTTTTTGTGTGTGTACTAATTTGTAATTTTTTTATCCAATTTATTACTCAAATGACCTTTGAAGGAGCAAGCAAAGAGACTTTGGATCTGCAAGTTAATAATTATTTAGTAAGTTATAGTTAACCCCCTTGAGTAGAACAACTTACAGATCTCAATTGTGAATTTCTCATGAGGGTTTGTGGCCCACTTACAAAGAAGCTATTAGAATCATTTCTAGTTGCACAGTCGTTTATGGAATCAATGCCCTTTGACCTACCAATCAAACTTAGTCCAGAAAAATGATCACCCCAAATATCATATGCATATTCATCTCTACACCCTGCCTCTTCTCTGGTGACAGTTTTCTCGTAAAGTTTGGACCCAGGTGCACGAGCATGAAGAGCAATTGTAGATTTTGAGGCCAACGAAGGAGAGCACAACAAACTGGGGCCAGCCCTACCGGTACAAGGGAAAGTGGCAGAAGGTAATAAAACAGGTTTACCAGCAGTTTTTGTTGGTACTGAATGCTGCTCTGGGGAAGAAGAACATTGATTGTTAATATGGGCCCTCGCAGGAAGCTGAGGCTCCAATACTTTTGGCTCAACTACAGGTTCAGGAACTGTACCTTTCTCACAGCATCCGTCCCCCATTCGGGTAAACAGATACCTAGACCCATTAAGTTGGTCCACATCAGGAGATAATAAGCATGCACGGTTCACTCTTAAAGTTGTAACAGGAGACGATGGAGATGAAGGTGTAGAATTTCCGCTTTGACTACTTGAAACATCAAGTACTCCTGTTAATGTGGCACCAGCACCCTTTCTCTTCCTTCGCCTTCTTCCTTTCTCCTTTCCCACTCTAACTGTGAGGTTATCAATATGGGATACTTCTACGCTATCAGAAGTCTCAACTACCATAGATTTTGAAGACAGACAGGGCACTGCCTTTTCCTTTTCAGTATAAGAGGAACCATCAGTGTGTCCATGATTTTCCAGAATTAATTTTGCACGTTGAGTGGTCATCTCCTCTGAGGCCCCCTTTCGACCATCTGGATACCTACCTCTAGATGCTTGCTTAGAGGTTTTTGCTTCAGCAACTGATCTTAATAAACAATTCATTTCACCAGGCATTGAAATTCTGCTGTTTCTATGATTCCAGTGCAAATGAGATGATTTTGTGGTAATAGAACTGTCATTCTTATAGAAGCAATAGTGGGAGCCTGAGGTTATCATTTGGACATAAACGAAACAAAAGACTAGAAATATCAGCAAAACAACAAGGGCCACCACTGTAGCAAATTTCTTCAATGGTATCCAGAAAACTGATTTCTTACAGAGATTAAGCATGAAAACCGAAGAACTTGCCTTCATGGGTATCACAAAAATGTCAGAGGCCAAGGCAAGTTCAAGATCCCCATGCACCATAGCTGCAGAAAAATCAGTCTGGTATGATATAAGAAGCTTTGTTGTTTCCCCAGGCTCAAGAGAAAAACCTTTACAATTGTGCACCACAAATCCATCCAGCTCACACCCTGCCCCAGAAACTTCAATACTTATCACCTCAAGTGGCAAGTCTCCCACGTTCTTGGCATACAGCTCTTTTGATAACTGCTGCGAACAGGCTGAGGCAGTCTCTTCCATGTGAAGGAAAATGTCCGGTGTGATATCATGAGGAATTGGCAAGTTGACGTTGAATTCTACACTCTCAATGGGCTCAGATCCCTCAAACAGGACAAGTGAAAGAGAACCTCCAAATCCCTTCAAAGATAACCACTCCACACCAGAAAGGTTGTTTCTTATCAAAGCTGAGCTTCTCCACGCACATCGATTTGAGGGGTGAAATAATATTGGACCAAAAGATGCTCTACCATGAGGATGAACATAGGCCTCTGTTACTGCACTCGCTGCTATTGAGAAGCCATACCTTGTTGGTTTGGTATATTTGCCATGAACCAAACTACCAGATGAAAGCGCAACAAAACCATCTGTATCCCTGCATTCATCAATTATTTCACCTGAGTTGAGAATAAGCTGCATCACAACTGGCTGTTGGCTAGGATTCTTTACAGTGATCCATTTAGAATGGTGAGAGCCAATCTGAACCATTGGGAACAGTACCTCATGATCATCAAGCACAGACATGCCACTTGTCGTGCCTTGAGATTTCCAGTTCCCCAGTACCAATTTATCTGCTTCTGTTGTCTCCAACGCCTTCAGAATATGTTCACAGAAGTATCTTAGTTATCATAAGCATGGATCACTACAGGGAAGCATATTAACTATTTTGTATGTAGAACAGGCAGAAAGAGGCACGACAGATATGAGGAACCACATAACACAATATTTTATTTCCCACTAGTTGTGTAAAGGCAATCCCCTCGCATAGTATTTATGCTATTACAGTTGGAAGTAGAAAAACTAATTCATTATTGTTAGACACAATCAAATGCACGGCTAAAGGCAATTCTCCTTTGCCTTTCTATTGTTAAGTTGACACTCACTTCTAGCATATGAACTGAAAACCACAAAACTGAATAAAACCATGCAGAATAATGCAAAGTTTAGAATACAGCATAGAATATTCAATACACTCCTGGCATATGACTCATGTTAAGAACCAACTAATTAAATTTATATCCCGTAAGGAGCAATATGGTAAATTCGAGGGTATAAATATAGAAATTCTTGACAGATTCCAAAAATTTAGTCAGACTTAAAACATGCATGTGAAAATAATTTATAACCCTATAATAAACAATGCAAGAGCAGGATCATATAGATATACGCTAAGCTCATTATTATATGTCAAAAATAACTCATTTTGCCATTACTTGTTAACAACCATAAAGTTTTCGTTGCATACATACTCCTATGACTAACTAGAAGGTTGGTTTTATCATTTACTTCTCTCTCAGGTTCAACTTTAGGCTTGAAAAGGATAATTCCTTTTTCTCTGCCATCTAACATGTCCAAGCATTCACGAACGGTTAACAGTCCCAAGGCAGGCAGAAAAATATATTATTACATAAGTCTCTACCAACATGCCTACTGGAATAAAATGTAGTAATATATTATACAATGTGTAAATGTTTTCAAATTATATAAAAATAATATCAAATTTAGGCACCATAGAAACAGTTATCTTCATCTGAAATAAATACTAATGCTAAGCTAATAAAATGCCAAACTGCACATTTATTCAACGTCAATCAACAAGCACGGATAAGAAAACAGAAACTAGTATCGAAATACCTTGATCTCCAATGGCACTTTTTCATCACCACTCAAGGAACCCGTCCCCATATTGCCAGCTTTGAAATTTCCACACTCATTCAATGACGAATCTTTTTGACGACTTGAAAGAACATGGATTATATCCTGGCAGGGAATTTCAATCTGAGGACTGCTGGAGTAATTTGTCAGTATAAGTAATTTACAACTTTTGTTGATATCAGATGCTTCATGAAGAGAATCATGTAATTCAACAGGTAATTGAGTATAGGTAATCACAGCAATTTGTGTAAGTGTGCCTGGAAAAAGTAGCAAGCCTTCCACATGCTTGATTTGGAAAATTTTTGTTTCAGCAACTTCACTAATTCTGACAACATTCAACATGTAAGAAGCTCCATTTCTCAGGAAAACAGTAACAGAATTCCCTCCAGCATTATGAGACACCAAAGAGTCGATGTAAACGGAAACAGGACCATTGTGGTCATTGTGGGTCACTTTAGCATCCAAATTAATTTCAAGAGGAACCATAACAGTATGGGATACATTAAGTGGAGACCTCAGGAAATGCATACAAAATGCACCAAAAATTTTTCCGTCAAATCCAAATGGGAAATCCATCTCCATGATGGTCTCACTGCTTTGAGGGCCTATCTCCCAGTTTCTATGAGGCCTCATAGCCATCAGCAGGGAATCAACATGACTGACCCCGACAACTAACCAATCATTAACACTTGGCAAGCTAAACTCATCCAAATTATTGAAGTTATCTATATTACAAGATGCTTCAATATTATCGGTAGTATTCCCCACAGAAACTGATATCCATGAAGTTACTTCCACCACATGAAGGGTTTCATCATAAGGATTAAATAAAGATAAATTCTTCATCAACCGTCCACTAGTTAGAACATCCAGGCCCATTAAAGGCTGAATCTTGTAAGGAGACTCGACACCAAAGCCTTTAGCAGGAACCAGGAAACCACCAGAGCTTGTCTGTAAGATCAAGTGAGCTGTCGACAAGCCCAACCACCTAGGCAAAAACACAAAACAAATTGAAGCCACTTCACCTGGCCCAAGTAAAATCTCGCTAGAATTGCAGGGATAGATCTGTGAATTGGTACTGAATGGTTCATATACATGCAACATGCTGTCACTAAGAGAATTCACTACAGTTAAGAAAGCTAATGAAGGAAAAAATAAGTACTTCTCTCCCCAATCAAGTATAGGAGGGCTTATCCCCACTTTAGGTGATGAAGAGACATCAAAAGAATCTGGTTTGCTCATCTCATAGTTCCTCAGCCTCACATTTTTACTATTCTGATTTAGTAAAGTGTGTCTACAGGAAGGAGAACCATTTTGATAAATGGATGATAACTCAAGGTTACTTTTCTCTGAATTCAACAAACATGAAACAGTCCTGCCATTTAATAACTTAAACATGCCATTTTGTGATAACCGGGCTAAGTTATTTGCCCCCCCATTAGCTTGATTTGTTCCAATAGACAATGGACTTTCAGACTGAATCCTAGAAACTTCTACGGCATCTCTTTTCAGATTATGCTCTTTTGGAAAAAACCCAGGTATTGTCGATGGAAAGCAAAGCAAATTTGAACTGGTACAAACACTCTCAATATTTGGGTGGGTCATTGAACTTCCCACAATAAAACCTGAACTACCATCATCACCAACAATATCTTGAAAACCAGCTCTCTGATTATCTCCATAAGACCCACAAGCACCATATTCTACTGATTTCTGCATCCCATTGGTAGAACATGGTCCACATGTAGCAAGGGAAAAAAAGGTACACGAGAGGACCAGAATAACAAGGAATGCTTCAGCTGGGTAAAAAGATCCCCTGAACATACCACATCTGCCAACGAAGTAGAGGTGAGAATGATTGAAAACTGTACAGCTAGTTGGCAAATAGAGAAGACAATCGGTATTTTAAAATATTATTTACATAACAAAATCCACTTAAAACTAGTCTAAATTTCCCACTATTTGTGGTCCTCAAAAGCCATACACACAAACTCAAAACCGCTTGCTCATAGTATTGTGCAATAATAAAATAACTTGAGTATTTCTTCGTTGAAAATACAAAATCACATAAAGGGGCTCGTTTTTCTCTTGTCTACCATTTTCTCAGCAACCATAGAAAGCCAAAACGACAGAATCATAATAGGACCCGAAGAAAAACGAATGAAAAGTAATGCCAAGAGTAAAATAAATATAAGCAGCGCAGTCCAGTAAGGCTACTTATCACGATATTGCTAAATGAACTTCCATCATTTATAGCGTTACATGGTAAGTACGGACTGAATATACCAAACTAAATACAGGCATTTAAGTACTAAATAAGCACTTAACCTCCCCAGAAGTTCGGAAATGATCCTCATAATCTTATCATTAAAATTATGTTATCACTTAAATACCAACAACACAGTAATACTAAAATCTTCCCAAAATTATATATTTTTTAAACACACTTACTGCTAGTGATAAAACAGGTTAAACCAAAAGAAAAAAAATCCTCAACGAAGTCTTTCTATTAGCCACTTGTATATCACTAGAACAAATCCCAACCCACCACAAATAAACGATTAATCTGAAACTGCAAAAAAGATTCTTACTTTATCCAATAAGAACAAGCAAAACAAGATAATACTCCAAACGAAAAAAAGAGAAACTACTTGAACGTTCCAAAAACGGCGAAACGAGAAATCGAAATGAAATAATGAAACCGATGATAAAAGGAGAAAGATGAGACAAAAGTAAAATAGTGCATCTGAAAACAAGTTTTTGGAAACATCGAAAGTAAAATATAAGGCGATAGTGCAGTTGAGAGTATAGAGTTACCGGTGGCAGAACATAGAGAGCAGCTGTATGTCTGTGGTCGTCAAAGTTTGTAACTCCATATCAGATAAATGATCAAACCATCTGATTCTGATTATTTCAGTAATTTTGGGGGGTTTTGATTTCGTCACCTGAAACGAAGAGAGACGCTTGGAACTCAATCACGCACACACCTGACAACAGCGAATGAATGGCCTCTTCAAGTCTAGGACTCAACCAGCAAGAGAGAGAGAGAAAAGAGCAGGAGTTTTGAATTTACTATGGTATCCTTTACATTCTCTAACATTTTTTTTTTCGGCTTTCGAACAAAATAAAACAATCCCATTTTATAAAAATTAATACCTAATTATTGGAAGATAAATCACTCGCATGGACACATGGGAATCATAATCAATCGGTAAATTTAACAAAAATTGGATATGTAATATTTTTAAAATATTTTTTTGAAAGAAAAATTAAAAATAGACATGTGAAGCAACCGAGAAAATTGAATTAAAACAATGAATAATATTTTACTTTATTCATTTAAAGAGCTTGTCTATTAATATTAATAATTTGTATTGCATTTTATCCTTAAATTATTTATTATATTTTTTTTATAGAGAGAAAACTCATGAATTTAATTATCATTATGATGTCTGACTGGATACGGGATCAAGTATTTATCCCAAGCGACACATAATTATAAATTACATGATGTGATTTTAGTTATAAGATATGTGTGTAAGGATCACCCGTAATAATATCAAATACAGAATAAAATCTTTGATCAATCCCTTAACACTCTAATCAAAATAAAACTATATCAACTCAAATTCAAAATCGCAACGCAAAGTGCAGATATCGTCCAAGCACCAAATCATTAGACCATCCTAATAAGAGATTAAATTATTTATGAAATATAATTATTTTTTGTATGAAACAAATAAATCTGTAAATCAATTATAACTTGTAGATGTATCTTGACATAATTTCATTGGAAATATTAATGCAAAATGCATTGATTTTATTTTTACATTTATATATTTACACTATCATCTATTGTTACTATTATCTTATTTTCGGATTTGTACATTAAGTATAACATTATCTACTATTATTTGGACACAATTTTATATAAGAACACAAAAGAAAAGGTGAATCATCATTTTTTATTATATATAAAATACAAAATAATTTGCAAATTATTGAATTAATTGGTTTCAAATGTTTGACATTATGCCATCGAGCATAATTTCCTTTAACATACAAATAACTTTGACTTATTGAGCTTAATCTTATATTGTCAAATTATAATTATTCAAAAGTTATATTATTATGCAACATAAATAAGATAATACTATTACGAGGGAAAGTATTATTAAAAATATTTTAATTTAAAGTAAGTGCATATGAACATAAATAACAGAATAAATTAATTTTAAAAAATTTTAAAATATATTATTAATGAATTTGAGATCTCACTTTAAAGATGCAGTATTGCTCGATTGTAAATGAATTAATTGCATGTCTTACAACGGAGCGAAGATTGATTAAAATGAGAAAACTAAATGGGCTAAAATGTAATTTCATTGGAATCTTCACGTGGTTTAGTTGCTATAGAGAAATTCGAAGACTTTGTGTTTGTAGTCTTAAACTGGTGCATTAAAAAATGAATGGGACAATCCCTTGTATGCATTTAGTGACTGCAGCATGATTCACGATATGAATTCGTACTCGTAAAGTCTGTTTTGCCCCTGACGTTTATGCGTGGCACCGAAAGCTGTTGACAGCTGGAGAGCAAGTTGAGCGCCAAAATGAAAAAACCTTTGGCCTGTTCTGGTCCAAGCCTGACCTCACCGCCCCGCTCGTTACTCAAGGCTACAGAAGTGTCACGCTTGTCTTTGTCCGTGAACCTGAACGGTCTGTTTTGGATTCTGAGTCATCGCCGCAACTAGAGGGACACTAACAAAAGACATGGTGATGGACAGATGGAGAGTCACCCAGAAAAAAAAAAAATAGTTCGTCAGTCGAGAAACCCTAGACGTCGAGGAATAAATAAATAAATAAAAACATTTATTGATATTAAATAGTGTATATCATTTATATTTCCGTTTTCTGTTATATTCGATCAATAACCTTTAACATCATAAGCATATAGTATTAAAAGCATATCATGGAAATGAATTTGCCCTTAACTATATTTTTGAATTTTGAATTTTCATTTATTTAAATGTTATTTAATATTGAGACAGTTTTGTTACTTTTTTATATG
>JAVXUL010000020.1:4651944-4670688 GCA_035590515.1 Trichilia minutiflora
GGTTTGTTTGTTGGTTAGGAACAATTGACCCGCTTGAAGGCAATTGTTTTACAACGTAAGGAGGAATTGGTTACACATGCTTGTACTAGTAACTATAACCGGTTTATCAAGAAAATAAAAGCGTCTCTGTTTCAATGATCAAATCCGTAAAAACCAGTCTGAGAATTATTCCTTTGACTAGATCCTCGCATATACTTGATTTTCTCTTGCGCATTTATTTTTACTTTTGTTAATTTGGTTAATTTTGTTAGTTTAGATTTTATTTTAATTATTGCAATTTTATTTGTTTTATTGGTTGATTTATTTCCTGGTTTACGAAAGATTTAAATTTTCCCGTTCCCTGTGGAGACGATCCCACTCATCGCTATCTATAAATATATTTTTAGGACTGAGTTGGTTTTTATTTTTGACGGATTCGACAACCGATCAAACATATACCAACAAGTAACTAGCATCCTCTGCATTAATTTCATAGTACTATATATAATGCATGAACATATTAAATAAGAAAGTATAACATTAGTCATTCCAAATTTTGAATTCCAAGTCCTATCCTAAATAATGTAACAAATGACATAACATTTATGTACTATATAATTGAGAAAAACACAATTTTTAAAAAATTATTTATTATATCTTTTAACTATGTACTATATAAATATCATATCATTTTAAAATATTAGAATTTGGGATCCCAGAATGTCTATCATATTCAATAAGAAATTTTACGCGAATGCAATGTTGCTGATGAACCTCTATACTCTTTTAGACTACTAAATCAATTGTAAATGACCTTTTTCTACGTACATGTCTATGCTTTGGGTTCTTCGTTTTTGCTTTTAAGAGCATGCCGTGGCTTTGTGTCCAGGCGCCGTGGGTCGGAAACCATCTTTATATCCTGTAACAGAAACAGAATGTCCGGCACCAGAAGGACTAATGCTGTGATCAACCACCACTTTGGATTCGACATCTTCTTTTTCTTGCGCAAAAGAATGACCAAAACCAGGACTGTTTCCTGGTGTTGTTGGCCAAAAGTCATCTTTGTATGCAGTAGCTGAGTCACCATAGCCAATGGGTTGAAAGATTTTTTCACTGGAACTTGTTTTAACAGAAGTGGTTTCCTTCTTGTACGTTAACTTTAGCTGCCTTCCTTCAGTCGAAAGAATAGCATGGAAGGCAATCAATGCAAGAAGGACAACACATTTGGTGACGGATTGAATTTTTGCCATTTCAAAGGGAAGGGAAGAATTCCTTGACATTAGTGATAAAATGGAAAAGCTACTCAAGGAAGGTATGCAAGAACTATAAACTTGTGGATAATATGCTATAAGGAGATATAATCGAAGACTATCAATGATATCAACTTCTCGATTTGTTAGCTATTTATAATCATAAAATGTAAGCACTCAGAGAATCGTAACCGTTAATTATTTCTAAGAAATCAGGATCAACATCAATTTCGACCGTCTATGTGCTATTAACAATATTAATTTAAAAGGCCCTTCTAGCTTAATATCTTTGCTTATATTATGGGATCTTTTGAACAACTTTTACCATATATATTGTATTCCGTTCTAGTTAAGTATACTAATTGTAATAATTCTTTATTAATTTATAAGTGCTTAGTTTTGTAGCGTTAATATATGAATAAATATAAATATAATATGTCATACTCAAAACAATGTCAGACTAACTAAAATTTTTAATTTGCTTTTAGTAACACACCAACCTCCGCCCCTACCTTGAAGTTTGATATTGACCTTCCATTGTGCTGGAATGTACGAACTCATTGCCATTGATTAAATGTTGCGAGGGCGGCAGTGTGTTTAATCATTTTTTCTTTCATATACGTTTGATGAGAGGAGTTTCCTTAGAATAACGAAATTAATTAGCCAAGTTGCTGCGCCCGCTGCGAGTATACTAATTGTAATAATTTTTTATTAATAAAATTCATTATTTTATGCACCTTAATAATGAAACAAGTGAGAATGTTGCTGATACATCTAACTTTTTATTTTTATGTCATTTTTTTAATTGCATTATTGTATCGTAAAAATCTTGATCATAGGGATAGTCTTGCTTTTAAGAATGCGTTTTTATCGATCTAAAATTATAATTGATAGGCTTTATAATTCAAGTCTTATGGAAGTTTTATAGAAAGTGTACCTAACATGCGAGAGTATAAAACTTATTTTTTTAATATCGACATATGAAATATATTGTGAACCTTTTCTATTTTCAATGGCAACTCTATTAATTCAATGTTGTCCAACTTTTTTTAACCTACCTCGTCTTAGCATAAGGGTATCATGTACTTTCTTTCATATAGAGCTTTGTACGATATTATATTTATACTAGATTGATAACTATTGTTATAGACGAATTTAACCAAAGGAAGATACGAATTTTAATTACATTGAAAATCCATCATGCAAACCCTTAGCATATCTTCTAATATCTAGATGATTCTTTCAGATTAATCATTAGTTTGAGGATGGAAAAAAGAATTGAAATTCATATTAATACCCATAACTTGCTAAAGTTAGGTTGCCTATTATTGGAAAAAAATATGCGAATAACACGTAGGATCTCGTTAGAAAAGAATGTGATACTTTCGTCCCAAGCATTTTAGCCTCCCAGATGGCTCCAGGACCTAGGGAATCACCCTCTCGGGTGGACTCAGTCTCAGGCCTCAAGGAATCAATCTCTCAGGGAATCTTGTCCTAGGGCCCAGTGAGTCAACCTTTTGGGAGAGTCCAGTTTCCTGCCCCAGGGAGTCATCCTCTCAGGCAAATCCACTTCAGGTCCCAGAGAGTTGATTTCTAAGGCAAACACACACCATCCTCTAGAGGCGTCTGACGATCCTCAAGTAGTTCACCCGCAGGACCTAGAGACGTGCCACAGCCCTCAAGTACCAGCAGTTGAAACCCTCAGACAGGTAGCAGTCGTCGACCTCAGGGAACCCGTGTCTTCCTCAAGATGACCTAATTGTCCCCCAGGAAGCACAGAGTCATCTTTACAACTATAGCGGCGTCTCAGGGAAAGCATCTCCGCTTCACCAACTTACATGAAGCCCCCAATCAGAGAGTCCCCAATCACATGCCCACGCTAACAAAAATGGGAATGATTGTTGACATAACTGACCCTATGATAGGAGTAGATGCCCTACCTTAGGAGCTGCCTGTCCCATCCTCCATCTATTTTTAGACAATATGACAGTAGCAGATCTAAAATTGACAAGAATGTCAACTGTAGCATTAATGGAAGACAGTCACACATTACCCAAGGACACTAAGGTCCCATCATTCCCATTCTCTGATGACTAGTCATATGACTAAGGCATTATATAAAGGGGGGTTCTCCATCAAAGAAGGAGGTCCAAAACATTAGACTTTTTTGGTTTCTAAGGGTGGATATTCCTCTCTTGTTTTCCTCTTCTCCGCATCTGGTAGAAAGGTCTCTTCTTCTTGCATTCCATTCTAATTTACTTATCGAAATTTGCCATACTTTCTCTCACTATATCTGACTTAGGCATCAGAGTTTTTCTATCGAGAATCTCACTTGGCACGACTCCTAGCATATTATTGTCTTGCAAGAATTAGAGGTGAGACTCTGCAAGGGAGGATCCGACTAACCACCCTCTCTAACGTGGATCCATCGACGTAACAGTCACATTCATATTTACACCTTAATTGCTAGCGTCGTCTATGAGAATCTGATAAAAAGCCATTGAAGCATCGTTTGGTGAGGAAATAGAAAAGGTTATCTCGAAATCTTGACGAAGGTTCTAGCAAAGGTACAGTCTGAGGAGGAGGGAGATCCCCACCCACACGAGAAGGATCTCGACCTGGGAATGAATGAGCAGAAAGGTTCCTAGCCAGCAAAGTCGAAGTATTGGAAAGGGAACTCCTAGAGATTAGATGGAAATTGGCCAAACAACTAGTCGCCCCAAGAGAGGAAAAGGCCAAAAAACCAGTTGCCCCAAGAGAGGAAAGAATGCCATTTTCTCCTAGAGAGCAGGAAAATCGAGCCTCTCGAGATGGTCGTGTGGAGAAAATCTAGAAAGAACTTCAGGAAAACGCATGGCTACCATCTACACCTAGGCTGATAGCCTTACAAAAGGGGAAGGCCAAAGCAACAAAAGTGTTAGTGGATGAACCCAGAGTGCTTTAAGAGGTTGACACTCCCTTCAGAATTTACGAAGGGTAGGAGCAGAGAGGAAAAAAATGCCAAAGGACATCATCAAGAGACGAGTAAATGGAAAAGGGAACATAACTTGGCCCCCACTGACATGAGATTTTATCTCAACAAGAAATATGACCGAGAAAGAAAAGCCATAACAACTACCGATATGAAGGAGATAGAAGACTGCGTAAGAAAGATGTTACAGGAAATGGGAGCGCAAAGCATTCTTTCTCAGGGGAGGGGCCCAAAGACTAAGGGAATCCCTGCTTTTGCCTTAACGTCTCCCCTCTCGAAGGAAATATTAGCATTACACCTTCTTAAAAAATTTAAGATGCCTCAGCTAACTGCCTACTCTAGAAAGATCGATCCCTCCTTGCACATAGACATGTTTAGGAAGATGATGCTGATGTAGGGCTTGACAGAACAATAAATATCCTAACCCTTCTATCTAACTCTAGAAGAGCCAGTTAGACCTTGGTACAAGAGACTGCCATCCACCAGCATCCGCAGCTTCAATTAATTAACCACCATCTTCAAAAACGAGTTTAAGGAGACAACAAACACCAGCCAAAACCTGAGTACTCCAGAAGAAGCTCAGACGAACCCAGGCGGGAGAAGGCCACTGCAGAATGATCGACGGAAAGGTAAGAGAAGCCACCATCAGAACCTCAAGAATAACAGCAGAAACGCAGAAGGAATTGACAGACAGCATAAAAATTATTCTCCTAAAATCGAGGCCCCCTTCAGTAAAGAATCCCCCCTCCCAGAAGGAGTAAGCAGATATCTGCCCAAGAGTTCGTGCCCCGAAAGCTCCTCTGTCAGAAATTTATGAGTATGCCACAAATGGGGGACTTTTGTCATCGTACCCTCAAAACATGAAAGACGAAAAGGCCCCAAAAAAGATAAGGACCGATCCCGCTAATTCTATAAAAGGGCAGTCATGTCATATGAGGATCCAAGAGATCAGATGAAGGTACCAATCAATAACTACCCCACTAACTGTGTTGAGGATCCTTCACATGCTCTCCCGGGAGTCAGTCAGCATCCTAAAACTGAAGATGATCAGAAATTAGAACACATCATGATCATTTTAGGGGAATTTTCAGGCTCCCTGAGCATTAATTAGGAAGGCCCTCACTAAGCGGTTTGGGCAGTCAAACCTAGAACACACAAGCTAGTACAATTACTGGCAATGTCCTGACCAAGGCGTGAAGATCAGGGTTACAAAAAAAGTATAGTCCCTGAGAGAGTCTCTCCTCAGATTGGCACACTTGTAACATTCATGTATATTTCCTCTTGTACAAATAAAACAGAAAATTTGAATCCTTCTTCGCATCTCATGAAGTCTTTATCACCTCAATAGTCTCCTCTAGTGTTAAGATTGACCACAGGCCCTAAAATTTCTTGATACTAATAGAATCAAAAATCCTGTTCAGCCCAAGTTCTATAAATTCTCAGTCCAAGTTAGGAATCCTGAGAGTCTAAGATCTGATTTAAGATTAAAGTGTGATAATTCTGGGTAGTGTCAGGTCCCTTTAGAGATAAAAATCATGCCCAACCTAGGTTCTATAAATTCTTAGTCTAAGTCAGGCATCTTGAGAGTTTAAGACTTGGTTTGAGATTAAGGTCTGGTAATTTTGGGTGGTGTCAACTCCCTTCAGAGATAAAAATCCTACCCAACCCATGGTCTATAAATCCTTAGTCCAAGTTAGGCATCTTGAGAGTCTAAGACCTGATTTAAGATTAAGGTGTGGTAATTCTAGGTGGTGTCAGGTCCCTTCAGAGATAAAAATTCTACCCAGCCCATGTTCTATAAATCCTTAGTGCAAGTCTGACATCCTGAGAGTTTAAGACCTGGTTTGAGATTAAGGTACAATAATTCTAGGTGGTGTCAAGTCCCTTTAGAGTTAAAAATCTTACCTACCCTAGGTTCGCATAAATCTTTGGTCTAAGTCAGGCATCCTAAGAGCCTAAGACCTGAATTGTGATTAAGGCGTGGTAATCCCTGGTAATGTCAAGTCCTGTCATCCTAGGTTCGCATAAATCCTTGGTCTAAGTAGGCATCCCAAGAGTCTGAGATCTGATTTGTGATTAAGGCGCAGTAATCCCTGATAGTGTCAGGTCACCTTTTAGAGTTAAGAATGGTTTTAAACCCCTAAAGACCCCTGACCCTAGTCAAGATTACTCCTAGGGTCTCGGGTGGAGTTTAGCTCAAAAGTTATCCAAATAAAGACATCTAAAGACCCCTGAATCTAGTTGAGAATGCTCTTCGGGTCTCGGGTGAAGTCAAGCTCCAAGGCTCCCCAAATGTATTACTAAACCCGAGATGCTTATTGCCTCTCTCAAAGTCCGATTAATAATTGTTCGCTAAGCAAATTTGTGCTTAAGTTATTATTAAAGCTTCTTTAAAATTAGTTAAGTAAAGAAGAAGGCTGATTTGAAAGACATACAGAAATGGGTAAAATTCTTTTCCATTCATAAAGAATTGGGATAATACATGTATATATTGTATATACAAAAGGATCAGCCCTAAGGAGTAGGACATCAAAGATCTTTACAAAAAATATTCTAAGTCCTAAAGTACTCGGTGGGAGGCCTTTTTTATCCTGAGTCTAATATCTCTACCAGTATATCCTCTACTTGGGGGGCAGGAGGGACTTCTTCGTCACAAGCTTGAAGGGTAGGTGGATTCTCTTCTCTCTCTCTCTTACTGAGGGGGCTTCTTCATTATAAGCAGCTCGAGAAGGAGAAGGAGCATCTTCCTGGTTCACTGGTGAATCCTGGGAGACCGGTGGTTCGGTACCCCCTATGGCTGCCTCAAAAAGACCTTCGATTGTGTCAACAGAATGAACTTCATCTCTCAGCCTTCCATCGTCAGTAACCATCTCGCGCACCTGGGTCGCAGGGGAATCATCTTAAGAACGAGTCCCAGAAGTTCTTGGGATGTTGTAGCCCAACTGGTTGAATAACCAGTGCAAGTCCAACTCTGGATCATCCTGAAGGAAGGGACGGCTTGTCAAGTCCACACCTTCATCAAGTCCCTCATCATATTAATCGACGAGTTGAGAAGGCACCTTCTCCAGTTTCTTCCTTTGCTCCTCAAAAGACTGCTGTAGATATTTATGCGCCTCCCCCTGTACTTGGAGCTCCTCTATCAGAAAATTCATCTGATCTCACCAGTTCTAACAGGACTATTGAGTACTCCCCCTTCTGGCGATTATCTTCCTCTTTCAGGGTCCGGTACAATTCGTTCAACTTGTTAAACTCATCGGTGACCCTTCGACTGGCCCGCTCAACAAGTTCGCTCTTGGTTTTTAGGGATTTCAATTGGATCTCAGCGGTCGACAGCTTCCCCTGCATATCTTCTTTCTCTTTGAGCCATTGAGCTCTCTCCCCCTTCAGGGCTGAAACCTTAGAAGTCAGCTCCTCCCTCTCTTTAACAACCTGCTCCTGAGTAGCTGCTATTATATCCTGGGCCTTCTTCTCTTACTTCTTCACGGTCTCGAATGCCTGCTTCCTGAGAGTAAGGGCATTCTTAAAGTTGACGATGAAGAGGTCCAACATGTAGGCATTTTGGATCAAAAAAAGGCACAAGAGTGGTCAAAATCTCCTAAAGAAAGAGAAACCACAAAAGCACAAAGGAGAAAAAGATTTACCCAGTGAGAGAGGACGCTCAGCTAGTTGAGAGCCTCCTCTGAAGGAACTCCTGCCATATCCTCACCCCTTTTCAGTGAGATTATCTCCCAGACAGAATTCACCAGGAGAAGGAGGTACCCAAAATTCTCCTTTTTACTTTTAGGGAGATCTTCCATAAAAATCCTGTCTATATCCCCCGCGCTTTCTTTATCGACCGAGAATAGGTCCTCTATCATGGAGAGGTGTGGCTCTTCTTGTCTTTGTCCAGCCCCCGAGCACGAAGGCTTATCGCCTGAAAGCCCTTTTGGGTCGACTTGCTGCTCCTTTCCCTGTCCCAAAACCTCTCGCATGTTTTGTCCTTAAACATGGGGGACTATCGCGCCCGTCATATAGTTCGGTACCCTATTTGGCTGATTGTCAGTTGAGCGAGGCAGGAGGTCTACCTTCTGCTTCTTTTATGCCTCAACCCAACCTTCATCCATAGGCCTTTTCTCCTTATCCTTGATCAGGGCCAGGTCAACCTTCTTAGTGATGCTTCTCTGGCTCCTCCCTTGGCTCCTTGAAGGAGATGCCCTTCTCCTTGCGACGGATGATTTTCTTCCCTCCCTCCTTCTCAAGAGTCTTTTTAGGGTTTCCCTTCACAGGCCTCTTTTCTTTATCACCACGAGCCTTCGTCTTTGGGTCAGCGGCCTTGGGTGTCTTCAAGGTCCTTTTGAAGAGCATACTTCTCAAGATGTCATTGGACCACTTCTTGTCTGCCAAGGTTTTTTTGGTCCCCACCTTTGCAGCAAATAAGACATAGTTAGCTTTCAAAGATGAAAGAAAAAAAGCTAGTCAGAAGGAGTAGTTCAAGAGCCCCTCACCTTTATTCATCTGAGCTCTCAGTTTAGAGAGCTCAATTCTAGACACCGGGATGTTCACAATCAACAGCTGCTTGACAACTATGATGGGAAGCTCCAGGAGCTTGTTTTTCACACCCACCGGGATGTTTGCCTGGTCCCTCCCAGCGACTACAATAAAAGACCTGTCAGTCTTAATATAACTCTTTCCTTTGGTAAAATAGCAAAAGTATCTATCATATGCTTACCAGGCTCATGGAAGGTTGGAGGGAAGAAGAGAGCAGGGAGAAGGCTCGGTGCAGTTTTCACCGGCGATAAACCAGCGATCTTTCCAATCTTTGTTGCAGGAAGGAGTGCCCTTCACTCTGGACTAGAACCGTCCTCAAACTTGGAGGAAGTACCACCCGGGATACTGACTGGTATTCTTCCTGAAAGAGTATAAATGTAACACCTTGTCAGGAGTCGGGGTAGGACTCTCCTTGACGAAGCTCAGCATAAACAACCCGCTCAGGATCCTCCAACTGGTCAGGGTGAGTTGATAGGGCGGGATCTTGAAGGCCTTAAAGAGCCTGACGAAATAATTTTACAGGGGAAGGCAGGCCCCCAATAGCAAGTGCTCCTCGTTAATATCCGTTTCCCATAGCGTCAAGTTACTTGAGACCTCACTCCCACACGGTACCCTCAGCTGCACACTATCAGGAATACCCAAAGCCTGTCTGAAGGCTAGCAGGTCCACCTCAGTGACTGTTGAGATGAACCAATCCGCCTCATTGGGCCCCTTAGCCCGAGCCTGCTCGGAAGCACTCTTCCCATTTTCACCGGACTCTTGAATCCTGATAGGATCCCCGACCTCCTCCAGACCGCTAATGGTAGCATCAGAGGGTCTACTCCTGTCCGACATTTTCCTGACTATGGAAAAACCCAGGGATGCGTAAAACCTTGAAAACTTCCAGAAACTACAAAGGATCTAGGACCCTTTACCTTTTTAGTAGGGATGATGGATCTATTAGCAATGCACGAAGAAAAAGCTTGAGCACAAGCACCTGCAAAACACATAAGAAAAGAACAGGAGACAAGGAACCAGAAACAAAAAGGAAACTAGAAAGCACCAGAGTCAAAGATTTTGCAGGAGATAAATGAAAATGACAGCTGAGGAAAGGGGTATTTATAGGGAGGAAGGATCAGTCTTCACCATCGATCTGAACGGACAGGGAAAAGCCACATGTCCAAAACTCTTTCAATGCTTCCACAACTCAAGGAGTGGTTGAGTACCTGCCATCAGGGTTCTGACACGTGACCCATTTATAATCGAGTATTCAAATCTGTTTGAAGTACGAAGTGTCGCAAGCTCAGGGATAGTTATATGATGCGACCCCTGACGTACAACATTTAATGGGGGCGAGTTAAAGGCCTCGAGAGAAGAAATGTCACCATGCATCCAACGGCTCTGTCAAGTAGGGTTTTCAACAACGAGATAATATCCTAGGTACTCCAAACGTCTCAGCCAATATCTCCTTCACAGTATAAATCCTAAAAGCCAAACTGGTCTAGATAAGAGTTTCTAGTGTACACTTTGCAAGCCTTACACTAGAAACTGGGGAATTAACTATTGGAAAAAATATACGAGTGACACGTAAGATCTCGTCAGGAAAGAACGTGGCATTTTCACCCCAGGCATTTTGGCCTCCCAAATGGCCTAAAGACCCAAGGAATCACCCTCTCGGGTGGACCCGACCTTAGGCCCCAAGGAATCAACCTCTCAGGGAATCTTACCTTAGGTCCCAAGGAGTCAGTCTCTCGAGGGAGTCCAGTCTCCCGTCCCAGGGAGTCATCCTCTCAGACAAATCCGTCTCAGGTCCCAATGAGTCAATTTCTCAGGCAAACACACACCATACTCGGGGGGCATCCGATGACCCTCAGGTGGTTCACCCGCAGGACCTAGAGACGCACCAAAATCCTCAGGTACTAGCAACTGAAGCCCTCAGGCAGGTAGCAGTCGTCGATTTCAAGGAACCCCTGTCTTTCTGAAGATAACCCAACCATTCTCCAGGAAGCACAGAGTCAGCTTTACAACTGTAGCAGCCTCTCAGGGAAAGTATCTTCGCTTCACCAATCTGCATGAAGCCTCCAATCAGAGAATCCCCAATCATGTGCCCACGTTAACAAAAATGAGAATGATCGCTGACATGACAAACCCTATGATGGGAGTAGATGCCCTATCCTAGGAGTTGCCTATCCCATCTTCCATCCATTTTTAAACAATATAACAGTAGCAGACCTAGAATAGGTAAGAATGTTAGTTGCAGTATTAATGAAAAACAGCCACACATTGTCCAAGGACACTAAGGTCCCATCATTCCCATTCTCCGATGCCTAATCACATCACTAGGACACTATATAAAGGGGGGTTCTCCATTAAAGAAGCGGGTCCAGAACGTGAGACTTTTTTAGCTTTCTAAGGGTGTATATTCCTCTTCTTCGCATCAAGTAGAAAGGTCTCTTCTTCTTGCATTCCATTTCGATTTACTTACCGAAATTCGCCGTACTTTCTCTCACTATATCTTACTTAGGCATCAGAGTTTTTTCTTTGAGAAATCTATTCGTTGTAACTCTTAACGTGTTATTGTCTTGCAGGGACTTGGAGGTGAGACTCTGCAAAGGAGGATTTGGCCAACCACCCTCTCTGGCATGGATCCATGAACATAATAGTCACGTTCATATTCACACCTCAATACCTGTCATACAAATAATCCAGTGCTTGTTCAAGTTTACTATTTATCTACTTAATTGAAGTTACTTGTCTCACAAGTAATTGCGTCGCCTGTTTGCCAACTATTAATAATCATGGATTAAACTGATATGGAAAAAAAAAAAATCACATCCTCAACTCTATCCTCTATTTTTAGAAGATTTTATTGATAATCATGGATTACTGACTCAACAATTCATTTATTTTATTAGTGGTTAAAAGAGAAAAAAACTAATTTAGTAATTTTATAAAATAATAAATAGCAATCCATATATATATTAGAGAATAATTTTTGAGAATAATGTTTATCAATACTATATAAGATACAAGTCTTTTCGTATTAATAATATATCACAATTTTTATAAAAGCAATCCATTAATATATTAGAGATGCTCTAATATATTTATAAATTATTTTTTAAAAAATATCACATATATAAAATATATATTATAAATATAATTGAATTTTTAATGTATTTAATTTTATATATTATCAATTGATATGATTAAAAAAAATTCACATTTCATCCTCTATTTGTAGAGAATTTTGTTAATAATTATAGATTATCAATTCAGTAATTTATTTATTTTATTGATAGTTAAAAGATAAAAAAAATAATTTAATAAAATAATAAATAATAATTGATATATATATTAAAAAATAATTTAAAAAATAATATTTATTAATATTATATAAGATATAAATCATTTCACGTTAATGACTTAATACGTTTTTTACAAAATAATTAATTAATACATTGAATATACTCTCACGTCACCTAGATTTCTATTAGTTTGTAGCTGAATCGCTACTGTCAATTTATGATGTTGCAATCATGACCGTTGGATGTTGATTATTGCTTTTGAAATGAGGGACCGTACAGTTATCCTTGATCAATGGTGTGACTTAACAAATAGGATCGTTGATTAATCCGATGATCTCGAATAAACGTGGACGCAAAATGGGACGCCCATAGCGCATAATTTACTATTCTGATTTTGACATGTCATGTCCCCTGAGCAAATTAATGAATCATAGATTTTTTTCGGGTAAAATGTGGAAAATTAAACAATAACAACTAACAACGCGAGATTTTGGGCACAATGAAAAAGAAAATACATAATTTATCTTTCGAAATATTAAAAAAATGAAAGAATTTATTTGTTTTCTAAAAATTTAAACACATTATATAGAATTTCATAAGGATGCTAAATTTCAACATTTTGAAAATGAAATCTTGAAATTATTCAAATTGTCTGCATAATGCTCTTGATGACCTCCAATAACATTTAAGTCAAATGGTATCAATGAAATTCCCCCGTTACATCATTCAAGAAATTTGTATACTGCAACTGCCATGACAATTAATATCGTAAGAACAATTATTTTTGTTATTATAAATTAAGAAGATGAAGATTTAGTGTGTTTGGTAACATCTTTGAAAATTGGTTTTTATTCGTTATTATTTGAAATAAAAAAAAAAATTCTTAAAAATGCAACCAAACAATGCAGCTCAAGGACTAATACCCAATTTGCAGGGTCCAATCTATGATGTTATGGGCTACTTTACTTCCGTCCCACTAAGATTGTGAACCAACACCTTCAGTGTCATTGCTTTGCTTCTGGCCCTGAGTGCATATACAAGCAATGTAATTAATAAAATATAAAAATATTATTCTATAATTAATTTTGTTATTATATGAATTAAAATAAAGAATATAATATTTTTTTAAAATTTTTATAGAAATTTATTAATCAAGTAAAGTATTTTTTATATTTTATTAATTAGAGAATTTTTAAACAAAGGTTGATTAATCCATTATTGTTTTATTTAATATTTTATTAAATATTTCATCAATTTAAATATCTATTTACCTATCTATCTATCTTTGCGTAAATTTTGTAATTATAAATCTAATATAAAAATTACTTTTTCATCTTAAATATTTTTTATTGTATTTCTCTATATGCCACTTCAAGATATTATATGTATTAAAAAGTATATATTTTTAAAATTAATAGAGATAATAATTTAATTAATATTCATTTTAATTATTTCATTAAAAATAAATTTTTATTTAAAATTTTTTAATAAGTGTAACTATAAAAAATAAAGAGGAAAATACGTTAATGATATATTTTAAAAAATTATTAATAAATTTATTGATAAATATTTGAATGTGATTACATATTAAAAAGATATAAAACATTAAAAAAATCAACCATTTTAAAAATCATTTAAAGGTTATGTAATTAATAAATAATAACGTTATGTTTTTAATTTTATAAATATTGTAATTTTTAAATTTATTAATTAAATGATGTGTTATTACTATTACACAGAATAATACTCCCTTTTCTCTTAGGTTTTGAAGTTGGGCTTTTTTTTGTGAACATGCTATCCAATTTTTAATGAAAAACCTTGGAGCTTGGGCTTCTACGTTTTCTACTTACTGGTAGAAAGAGTTCACCAACATTGTACTCATAAGTCATAAGATAGATAGATAAATAGATGTAGAGAGAGAAGGATAATATCAAAGTCCTTAATATTTGAATTAATTAATTTTAATAATATAATATTAAAAATACTTATCAAAGTCCTAATTCATTAATAAAATAACTCCTGTAATTTTATATTATTGAATTAGGTAACTATTATTATATTATTGAATTGAGATTTTAATAGATATTTTAAAATTATTATAATTAATCAATTTATTACATTAAATATTAGAGATTATTAGATATTTTTTTTATAGATATTAATGAAAAAAGAAGAGTAACTAATTAGCTAGGGGGGATTAATTACATTATATTACTATATTGATATTTGATATATTAATATATTGGGTAAGGTAATTTTAAAATTTAATGTATTATATAATGTAAAATTTAGAATTTAGAATGTAAAACTTGAAAAGTGAAATAAAAAAAAATAATAATAAAAACTTAAAACTAAGTTTTACATTTCAAAATTACGATTACACAGAATAGTAATATATTGATAAATTCATTCATGTGTGGTAGCCAAGTCCTAATTAGAGGTAACCGGAGATTCGGAAGGTTAGGTGAGATTGTTCTACTTCAATTAGGCCGATGTGATGTGTTCCACCAGATCCTTGAGAGAATTTCCAGTTCCACTAGAAGAACTCCGAACTAGTTCTTAGCATAAATATCTCTATCTACTAAAAGACATGATGCTCCAGAAAAATCCTCTTTCTTTGAAAATATCGGATATTGGCATCATATTAGGAAAGAAAATTAATTATATATACACATACTATCACAATAGAACCAAAAAAATTTCTAAAATCTTTGCACTAGGACAAGGAAATTGGGTACTTTCAAGCCCAAATATGTCATGGTCACATAAAACACAACCTTTGTCCATAACGTTTGGGGGTGGCAAGGGAAAGGGGGGTTATTTTTATTTTTATTTTTTTCAATAAGTTCTACCCTCCACTCCATTTCACAACAAATTATTTGTTTTAAGACAAAAAGTCAAACTAATTGAGCTATTTTTTTTTAAGAATCAATGTGTGAGTTGAAATACATATAATTATGATTTTTTTTTAAGAATTTATGTTTATAATAAATAAAATATTTTTATCTCTATATTATTGTTATGAAAATGCTCATGCTCAAAATTATGGGAATGAAAATGATTTTTAGAAAGTTATCCAAAAATATTATTTTTGCTAGGGAGGAGAGGTGAGATTTTGTTTTAAATGGTCGTATTTTTTATGTGTTTTAAAAAAGAAATGTTGATAATTATTTGATAAAATTGGTTCATCATTCTATCAATTATATTTTGTATATAATATTTTTATTCTATAATTTTAAATTAAATGTTAAAATAAAATTGTATACTATTAAATTAAGAGTTTCCTTCAGCCAGCCGTGAATCTCCTCTTATTTGAAAGGGCTGACGGTGCCCTCGTTATAGCTAATCATGTTCAACGGACCACAATTCATGGTCAAAGCCAGTGGTGCATATTTTATTATTAACATTTGTTCTTATAATAATAAAAGTGGTTATTCCAACTTTTAAAGGGTCACTTTCTCCAACCTACCATCTTTAAAAAAAAATGGTTTGAGTATACCTCAAACTTTCAGTTCAAAAGGGTCACTATTATATAACTTTATATACAAAGGGCGTGCAATAATTAATTACATTAAGCTTGAACTTGCAAATATTAAAATTGAATCCACGAGATGGTGTCTCCATGGGAGATCCAAACCATTTTAGAAAAATAAGCAATGTTTTAGTAAACTACAAAACACTTTAAGTAGTCTTTTATTAAATTTAAATATAATTTTGTCGTTAATTAATTAAACAAACAGACAAACAAAACAAAAAAAATCGAATGTATAGTTTAATGATATCGTACCTTGCCTCGACTTCAAACTAACTTAACGATCAGTCGACCACCATGTAAGTGGGGAGCCAACTGACATATATTCAAATTGAAAGCATTTCTTTTCAGGATTTTTTTTTTGTTTATTTTAAGTGTTGCCTATGCATTCCAGGTTCGATCGAGATTCCATCTTTATGGTTTAGAAAAACTGTAGTTCGCATGCATGTGAAAAGAGTTTTTATTTTCAGCTTAGATCAAGAGAAAAAAGGTTAGTACCTGGTTCGATTGGTTAGTATTATTTTACAGAACAATAATATTTTAATTTTGAACACATATGGAGAAGTCTATACTTAGTTATTGTATCAAGAGAAAAAAGGCTAGCATTGGGAGATATTTTTGATTCATTAATAGCTTTGAATAACAAATCGTATTTTAGTTCTTTGATTTAGAAAGCTAACGTCATTGTTTACTTCAGGTCATTTCTCACATTTATCAATCATTTTTTTTTAATTTAATACTAATTTTTATAAAATAGAAAATGTGATAGTAATATTGATTTTTCCCATTTTATTTTCAGATCATGTCAACTTATAACAACGAATTTATGTGTATTAATTATAACTCTCAATGTATATAATGCTATTGCTCACCAACTTTATTGTTTAATACATTATTAAATCATATAATATTTTGTCCGTTTT
Organism: Trichilia minutiflora; assembly: GCA_035590515.1. Lineage (NCBI taxonomy): Eukaryota > Viridiplantae > Streptophyta > Magnoliopsida > Sapindales > Meliaceae > Trichilia > Trichilia minutiflora. The sequence continues at coordinate 4,668,414 of JAVXUL010000020.1, forward strand.
AAATTTATGAAGTAAAAAATATCGTTCGAAATTTTTACATAACAAACCCTAATATTTTGCAAATTTACAGTTTTGTGAGGGCGAGAAAAGGCATCCTACAATCCTTGTGCTTTGCAAACCTGATGATATATATGCGAGAGGGAGTTCCAATCCAACGCGGTTATGTAGTTTTAGATGTTAGGATATTAAGTATAAATATACGAAGTAAAAAGAGTTTTATATTAAAAAATTATATAGTAAATGAGTAATATATAAGCGGAATAGATTTATAGATTCAGTGTTATAAAGATTTGGATTGAAAGTGGTGTATAAGTTCATAAATGTGTTTATTCATTTGATCTATTTATATTTTTCTTAAATTTTAAATGAACTTCTTTACTCATAACAAGTGGCATCAGAGTTGATGCTTCGCAAGAAACGCGAGTATGAAATTGGATGTGTGTGTTTTTATGGTTGTTATCATCATGAACAATGATGATAAATTATAGACTTATTGGATATGTGTATTATTGGTAAAGGAGGATGATTAAAAGAGAATAGATTAGTACAAGATAAAATAATAAGATGTAGTTCCAAGAGAAAAAAAGAGTATATTTGTCTTTACATAACTCTAAGTGAAACTTTAATAAATATAGACTTTGAGATAAATAAGTTTGATTTAATATAAATATAAACTTTTGATAATATCATAATACTCTGATTCAGAAAAAAATTTTATTGGATGAGATATTTTTAAAGTAAAATTAAAGAGAGTGTTCTCTTGGCCTTTCCACTGTTCTCACATGCACCTGCCCACTAACTATCGCACTAACAACACTGTTTATTTGGACGGCTCCTTGGAGTTTGTAATCTCTCCTTTATATTCTTTTATACTCGCACCTAACTTTACAACCTGAGTCCAGAGGTCCAAATTAATGACCTTTCGCTATCCCATATTTAAAAGCATTTGGTGCCTCTCAGCTGATCATTAGCCACTAGAAGACCAAGATTCCCTTGCAGTTAATGGAAAGGCCAAAAGAATTACGAATCAATTTGAAGTCTCCCCGGGGCAGGGAGGGTTGCTTGTACTTTAAATATAAAAGCGATATATGTATATATACTATACAATATCATCATTGCCGACAGTAGACCCCAGTTAATCACTCCAGTCCACTAGCAGTCTTGTTCCAATCTGATATGCTTTTATATTTCGTTCTCTGAAAATTTATTGAATCGTACGTTTAGATGCCTTTCAGATTGAGAGTTGATTCACAATTTTCTAGTGTGGGATTAAATCTTTGGGGACCCCTAATTTTAGTTCTAACCTTTTTGTTTTGGAGATTTATTTATTTTTATTTGTTAACCATAAATAAGAAAAACAATGTATATATTTGCTGAAATAAAAACCCGTACCAATAATGAGGTATATACTTTTTAATCCAATATTTCTGTAAAATGGCTGTCAAGGCGTAAAGTTAAAGTGGTGGGTTATTAACTCTCAAGTAAATAATAGTTGTTTCCCAAACATTTTGGCGTCACACTTTAAAGTTAAATAGAAATACTATAATTACAAACACAGACGTAGTTTTATCTCGAAAGGATTGATATATAAATATGTACTAAATAATTTACACGTTATGTATAATTAAGGTATGAGATTTTTGAGTTGAGGGGTTGATTAAGATATAAACATTATATTATGTAAGGGCACTGAATACTAATAAATGAATTTAGAGAAAAGTAAATAGGTAAAATAGCCCTAATAGGGATCTCCCAATAAAAAACATATCATATATTACAATTTTTTCTCATTATAATTATCACTCTTATAATTCAAAGTAAATATGTATATGTAGATATAATTTATTAGATGAATGTATAAATGATGTGTGCAGCTTTTGGTATCTAAACCTTTCTCTTGAATTTATATAATTGTAATCGTTTTATAATTAGTACATTTCTTCAACAATTATTGAATTTTCTTTCGTCATATCAATTATATTTATATATTTGACTATATTCTAACTAGCTAGTCTTAACTTATTGTTGTGCCCCAAACAAAATCTGCTATTATTTATTGGACACTCAAGATTCTACTATTTGTTGCTAACAAAACGGAAATACGGAATTCCCTAACTAAATAATTATATGGAAATCCCAAACAATAATAACAAATATTCTACTAACTAATTAAATATAATTTAAAGCAAATAAATGGAACAAATAGACAAAACACAAAATTTAACGAGATTCGGTATAAATACCTACGTCCTCGGGCGCCGCAGAGAATCCACTA
>JAVXUL010000020.1:4670788-4689662 GCA_035590515.1 Trichilia minutiflora
TACAATATGTGTCGTCGTCAAAAGTAATTATTTTTTATTTTTTAATTTATTAACTTTTAGCGACGATATTTGTCGTCACTAAAAAGTCTTTTGGCTACGATAATATGTATCGTCGCCAAAAGTAATTTTTTTAATTTTTTTTGTTTATTAACTTTTAGCTACGACATTTGTCGTCGCTAAAATATCTTTTGACAACGACAATATGTGTAGTTGCCAAAAATAAATTTTTTTAATTTTTTTATTTATTGATTTTTATATCGTCGCTAAAACATCTTTTAGCGACGATAATATGTACCGACGTTAAAAGTAATTTTTTTAATTTTTTTTATTTATTAACTTTATCGTCGCTAAAAGGTCTTTTCGCGACAATAATATGTGTTGTCGCCAAAGTAAATTTTTTTTAATTTTTTATTTATTAACTTTTAGTGACGATATTTATCGTCGCTAAAAAATCTTTTCACAATGACAATATGTGTCGTTGGTAAAAGTAAATTTTTTTTAATTTTTTTTATTTATTAACTTTTAACGATGATATTTGTCATTGTTAAAAAGTCTTTTAGCGACGATAATATGTGTCGTCATTAAAAGTAAATTTTTTTAATTTTTTTATTTTATTTATTTTTCATTTATCTTTTAACAACAACATTCAAATTGGCGTCGTTAAAAAATCTTTTAGCGACGAAATATTTGACGCCGCTAAAAGTGACGTCGCTATAGCTATATTTTCTTATAGTGCATGAAAAAACGAAAAATTGGCATTTTTCAAGAGGAGTTGCATTTTAGTGTCAAATAATGTGTCACAGGATAATCGTTGTCTATTAGCCTAAATCAGCACAATGATTACTTAGACCGTGATTTGTACTATTTGAAATCTTAAATACAATGTGACAACTTCTAATAACCTGGAGGTTCTTGCTTGATCCCCTTTTGCCATATCCTTTTTAAGCTAGATTTCCCATGGCCAAGGCAATTTTTTTGACCCAAGAGTCGGCTGTGCTTTCCGATGGTTTTACCATTCTCCTTTAGTCCTCGTGAAGCTAGGGTGATCGGACTATAACAAGGTGATCGGATGTATGCAACTGTTATCATGAGTTTTGGTAGCCCACGAAATTCTCTTCCCGCGTAGGTTGTCTGATATGCCTGTCACATGTCAGCATTATGGTTTTCTAGTTAGTTATAGGATTTGCTTCCTACATAGGTGCCAGCATCACGCCAAGAACGTCAGGATACAAACATGGGGTTGTTGGGATATGCCCTAAACAGTGGTGTCAGTTTTTACCCCTAACAGCAAGTACTTTATAAGCCTTTTAACCTAAGTAACATAGCAGATGGTGTAAGTAACATAGCAGATGGTGTCAGATCCAGGCAGCAAAGCAATGATAGCACTAACTATAAGAATGTTCTCTATCCGAAGTTGAGAGTTGAAATTATTCTTCTCTATGGCTTTCTGAATATCAGAGTTGCTTATCTTTATCGGCACCTTGATTACTGCGTTCATTCCTTTGGTAGAAGCATTCTGCCTCTCCAAAAACTGGAAGTTGGTGATTATGCTCGCTGTAAAAGCCCAGCAGCCGGACAAGATTTTTATGATAAAACCAATAACTTGGACTTCCGGCTACAAATTCTTCTCACCTCCTTCAATCACCTTCTCCATTTGCTTTACAGCAATTTGAACCTCTTCACCATCAAATGTCACAACATAGATAATGCTAAATACTCAGCCAATTTTGTTGTTTTAACTCATATTTTGATTCACAGAGCTCCTGTTATGAAAACGCCCTCAAATTTGTCTCTACCAGCTTTGCCTTTGTAGATAGTTGTGCACGCATGTAAGGCCGATTGACGATTGAGAGAGCAATGATAAATGCAATGCTTCCAAATATTAAAGCCTCCATTGAGCATGATAAAAAGCCTAGTAAGCAAGACAACCCAAGATGGAGAATCCTTTTTTATCTTTGTTCCAAAATTTGGTTATTATTGATCTTACTTTGATAGATATATATCACTACATTACTGGTTATAGGATTGATTCCTCTAGCATTCAATAAAGGGATACTCTGCATGTGACAAACTGATTCCTTCCAAACACCAGCAACTCAGAGACAATCATCTATGACTACCTTCCTGCATGCATTTGCATCTGTTGTTTTAATTCTGGCCATATTTGCAGAATCATTGTTAGTGACATCAGAATTGTCAATTGCTTCAACTGTGAAAGTCCGTAGTTGAAGAATTTTTGGGTAGCATCCTTTGGAGGGATTATTTGGATCCACTAGTGAATATCCAGGCAAGCAATTGCAGGTGACTTCTTTATTATCAACTGAACTACAAAAGCCAAACATCCCACATATATTGCCCGGGGTGCAATACTCTGTGATGATCTCCCACACAACAGTCCACAGGCTCCTTTTACGGTTAGTCCGTTGTTGGTGATTTCCATGGTCACTTATCTTTGCTTGGTAGTAGTAAATTCCAATCAGAGTAGCACTTGTGTTGTCATAGGGTATTTGATTGTAGTTTTATTCATAGCATACATGAAAGTCGTACTCTGGTTGACTATAAGACCAACATGTTCGTCTCCTTGGGTTAATGTGTAACAGTAATCAGGATCAGCAAATCCAAGTGCTGATACAACAACATTATCATCCATTGAAGCTTCAACATGTAACGTCCTGTTAAATAGTCAGTGTATCGCTTTTGGCCCATAACCTGATCTTGGCCGAATAAATGGTCTACGTAGGAACATTGCAGCTTTGCCAGATGATTTTGGCGGGGTCGAGCAAAACAAAATTGCTATTGTTCTGCATAAAAGCTGAACGGGTGGACGTGCCACTATGGATTTGTGATGGGGAATGATGGTAATCCTAACTTGAAAAACCTCTAAATGTTAAGGTAAAAACCCCACGGCATTGAATTCGGAACAAAGAATTCACGTCTCTTTGCATGAAAAAACTTGTTGCCAACTGCAGAAGAGGGCACATGACTGGGAAATGATTTACGGTAGAACAGTTGATACTCTTCATCTTAAAACATTAACACAATTGGATTAAATCCTAATAATACTAAGACATTCTTAGGCAATTACAAGAATTCCAATTTCTTTGTATACAAAACCTTAACTATGGAAAATAAACTATTATACAAATGATAAAATTTTGATACCCCCCGCTAGTTAAACAATTACAAATCAATACAATTAAGAGAAACGGATAAGAATGAATTCTCTTTAAAAAAAATATATAACTGAAAGCTACATCCATCATATTGTAACCACGCAGTATGATCTTCGAGTCATCTTTTTTTGAATTATGATCATTTTCTGTTTTTCTAACCTAGTGAATTCACGAATAATCTACATCATCAATGTGGGGACAAAGTTTCCCTGCCATTACACATTCCTTGCGCTTTACCTCAGTATCCTGTATTAGCATTCTCCCATCAGTCGCCTACCTTAGCAATGGATTCCTTTCGAAAAAATTTGTCGGCCGAAGCTGGAATCCGCCTTGAATATTTGGCATCACTGGGAAATCTTCTTGGCACGGAATGTGATGGAAACCTACAGTATACCACAAAACTATATCTCTGTTTTCAATGACTCTGTTCCTGCAAATATATAAATCGTTTCCTCTTAGACAAAATAACAAACGTCAAGTGCTAACTACGTTTAAACCTCAACAAACTCTTTTTAATCTAAAATTCTGTAATTGATTAATAATTGCCTCCTTTATATATTACCTGCGGCTCCAAACCGCTAAGCCATCGTCTCCGTGACTCCTATCGGTATAAAAACCTGATGCCCACCTCTCCGATTTGTTATAGGCGGTTACCCACAACTGATACTTGGTATAAGCGGCTCTAATCTGTGGATAATCGTCATCAGACAAAAGGGAAGTGATCGGTTCTCCAGTGATCAGACGGTACCCCACATAATTTCCGACCTTTGTCTTCTTATTAGTATTCACAATTGACAGATCCGCTGGCTCTAAACCCAGTCGAATCCTAGCCTCCGCCTCTGTTTTGGCGGTTTCTCTAACTACCGTCCAGTAACTTTTCCTCGGAGAGCCGGGAAAGTTTGTTACCCTAGCCGTTCGTAGTTTGGATTTGACGAAGGAATTGCCGTTACCGTCAACATCGAGATCGAGATAGTAAGTGAGGTAGTGGTCATGGTTAACGGCAACGGTATTTTCTGCTACAAAAGCGCCAAAGACGTTTTCCGTTATTTGATCGTTCTGCGTGTATGCCGTGGCCTTCATCGCTAAAATACCCGTTAGCTCCACCTGCCAACAAATTAAAAACATAATGAAACGGGAAAAATATTCACTAAGATATAATGTTAATTGCAGGAAAAATTAGAATACAGACGGTCTGCCACTTGATAATTATTAAATTTTGCCTCATATCTTTCCATTTTTTATTAATACATTTTAAACTTTTAATAAAATTAAAATATTGTACATATAAATTGAATATTCAATAAAAAAATTGAGAAATTAGAAAAAAAATAGTATTTTACTCCAACTTTGATGGTGCCAGTTTTCTCGAACTCCCAATTAAGAACGTAGTCATAGTTCCCAACAGTAGCCACCATCCTAACCACTAAACTGACTTCTGGTTCTCCACTTCTTATCTACAAGAAATATATATATAATTTATATTTGTATTATAAAATTCACCAAAACCAAATCCATCTACAAGCATATGCTAAAGCAAAAACCACCTTACCACTTTTCCAGGAATATTAATTTCGGTATGTCTCCATGCAATTTTCCCAGAATACCTCTCAAAAATGCAGATTACTCTAGGGAATTGTTGTACCTGACCCTCTGCCCCAGCAACATACCCATCCAAGTACTTAGCATTACTCGGACAGTCGATCATCGACTGAAGGGTGTTGGCAGCTCGGCCAAATCCAAATTCACCCATATCCATGTAAGTTTTGAAATACCATTCAGTTGTCGGATCCATATATGGAACAAATGTCTCTGATACATGACCTTTGTATAGAACGCTTCGATACTTGTTCATTTTGTTGTCAAATATTGAAGCTGTCGATATGACAATTCCAGCTCGAGCATCAAAACTTACATGGAAAATCCAATTAGCCCATCTGACCTCGTGGCCTACAATAGTGAATCCATTGGTTACATTGCATACGATAGAATCAGGTTTACTCGTTGATCGAAAATCAGTTCCCTCAGCTTTTGGCAAAGGGAGTCTAATTCTATCCGTGTATCTCGTAATTTGCATTTTATCAACATCAACCAGCATACTAATCCCCTCAATAGGCCTTGCAAACACATTGACTGATCCCCCTCGATAGAAGCATATAACTTTAAGGGCTCTGTTTGTAACATGTTCCCCGTACCAACCAACAGTCAATGGTAAGCAAGAAACTTCGGACAAATTCAATCCTCTTTCCCTTATTGACTCCTGGAATTTAGGATATGACAAAGGTAATTTACTAGCCCGAAAGAACTCGATAAAGGCAAAAGGAGGATAACCATGACCTTTGTGAACGTTGTGCGATGTGATTGACCCAATGGACAAGTCTACAATGAGTTCATGTGTCTGGCCGCCTGCTCGAAGAACCACCTTAGCTTGACGAGAAAGATCACTCTTACCATGCTTTCTTTCAGATAACCACTTGAGAACATGCCTTTTTTCAGGTTCTTCAAGATCAACGGAATGGAAGGTTAAGTTAGGAAGGGAAACAAGTTTAGATTTTTGAACAATGAGCTTTGTTTGGTTGATTTCCAAGGGATTTAGAGGGTCTAGAGGGTGAAAAAGGCTAGTTGAGGAGAAACAATATTGTAGGAAAAAAGCAAGAACTAGCAATGAAGTAGTCATGGATGCTACTTTAATAACAACAGAAGATCGCAGTCACAGTGCTTCCAGACAACCAACTGTTTAACATTATATATGTATTGGTATTACATCTTCCGCATCATGGCTAGATTTGCCAAATCAGTGTCATAATTTATAATAGTCCCATTTTTACTATCTGTAATCAGCATTATAAATATATATAGTTTCCTTTTTATTATCGGTAAGTCTTCATTTCTAAGCAGTAATCAACTACCGCTTTCTTAGATTATATACTTTTCTTACACTGGGAGCAAGAATCATGCACTTACTTTACTTTATTATTTTCCCTTTAAGTTGTGAGCACTTTGTAAGTAAACCACGTGTTAGACAATTAATTTCAACTTCGAGTTAATGCCAACCAAAATGAATGGATCAGAAGCAACAGATTAATGGTGAGTCCATCTGCTGTGTCTGAGTTAATACGTGATCTTGACTTTCATATTAAAGATTCAGCCACGAATTTTCAAGAACAATTCTTCGTCAGAAAGAGTAAAGTAATTGCATTTTGTTCAAAAAGCTGGAGGAGATGAGATAAAGAGAATTAAAAAGAGTAAAGTAATTAAAATTTTGGTATCGTCATTTTAGAGTTAGTAATATTTCCTTTTTCATAGTCCTCAAAGTAAAACCATTTATAAACAAGTTTTAACTTTTGAGCTAAATTTTTGAGACCTTCGGTTTGAATTTACTTTTCAAGTTGATTGTTTACCCTTTCGTTAGTGATATTTTATCTTACCCTTTCATCAATAATGTATTATATGTTGAATATGGATCGGTAGAGATTTTACGGTTCTAACCTTTTGAAAGGTTAAAGTTTTCTATCAAAAAAATAAGGAAAAGTTTTTTAACTAATAATTTCATTTGGAAGTAGAGTTCAACGCAGTGAAAAGCTATCCAATTAAACTAGTTAGAGAAGTGGCGAACAAAAAGTAAAGGAGATGATAAATGGCAATTCGATACGTATTACGTTTAGCATCTTAAACTACAACCCACGAAATTCAAGTTTAAACCATTATTAATGCACATAGATTCGCTCAATTGACATATTCAGGTTGTTTTTACTTTGAACAGTCCGTGGTTTCTCACAAAGAAAAATTGATATTCCTAGTTTCATATCCGGAAATTAATCGATACAAACAATCAAAATGGCTTGTGTCAAATGATATGAATTATTTAAGCATAGAGCTCATATTAATTTATTCATTATCATTTCATTCATAAGGCTACAGCTAGTCCCTTAAATCTTAAGGTATCCCAGTCATAGTAGTGGATTCCTGGAGACTGAGGGAAGGTAAATGTTTAAGCGGAAGACTTCGTTTCTTTAAGCGGAATAAAGAGAAGAAGTCAAATGCCCACATCATCAGCTTATTTAATTAGAAGTCTTGGATTTAACAGATTCGCTTTGGGCAAATGTTTCTGCAACCACCAGAGGGAAGGCAAAAGTCGCATCACAGTGGACCTGGTTACATTCAATTAAAAGGAAGTATCAGAAACGCCTTCTTTTTCATTTAGTCTGAAAATTTCCAAGATGGAGGTGCATGAAATGTAACAAGCTTCAAACCAATGCATCCTTACCTTAACAGATTTAGCGTTGCCTCGAATTTTCCCCCATGAAACCGCCTCGTCAGGACGGGCTCTAGAATCAATTCCATCAAACTGTTGTGTGGTATTGATATAGACGGCTTAATCTGCACCATTACGCATCATATTGGCATTGCAGATGTGAGGCCGGGGCAATCCTCCCCCTAGAATTATTATTCCTGTTTTCCTAGGACTTGCGAGGACAGCTTGATCATCCATGGCACAGACATCGGTTCAACTAGATAGCGAGCAATGTTAATAACAATACCTCAAACAGTACTGATAATCCGCAAGTGAGGATAACTAGGAAACACTTGCCTTGGGTTATGTCAACAATCGGGGGACTGCGAAAAGGAGTGAAAGTATAACATATTCCCAATGGAGCCATCTGTAATGGCAGGGCAGAACACGGGATGTTACTCTTGAAAAAATTTCATGGAGAAATTGTCAAATGTGTTGAAATAAATGTTTGTTAGTTTCAGCCTATAAAAACTTTCGAAGTTAGAATTGTTAAGATTGGTTCCAGTTATGGTGGAATAGGGTTCCTGTCAATAATCAATCTCATACAGAAACAATTTCCATGCCATGATGAGCTATGAAGGGTCCTATCCTATTTCCTCTTCGTGCAAACCAAGTAATCAGTTTAGCTTTAATCATGCAAGTAGTGAAGCTGGCTTTCGCCAGGATTTCTGTTTGGACAAATGAAGTTCCAGAGAGTGTCTTTTATCAATCCTTTTATTAAATTTCCTTTTAAAAAAAATGTTGTTTGTAATTAAAAATTATTAATTAAAAATTATTAATTCGGATAAACATATTGTATTTGTTTCGTGTTAATAAATTTATAATATTTTTTTTGTGTTCATCTAAATATGATATATTTATTAATCGTGTCAAAAATCCTCAATCCGAATACGATCCATTTATTAATCGTATCATTCTTTTAATAATCGGATCATTTATTTTTTAAATAGGTGATATAATATAATATGATCGGATCTTTAACTCGATTTAATCTATTTAATTAATTTAATTAATCAATATAAAATTTAACCTATTTAACTAATTTTTATTTAATATAAAATAAATATCAAATATAAATAAATAAAATTACTATATTAAATAATTATTCATTTAGATATAATTATTTATTTAATTACGATTATTTATTTAATTAATCGTGTTTTAATCATATCTTAATCATGTTTTAAACGAATAAACGAATTCAAAAGGTCAAATCCTAATCCGACACGATTATTAATCGTGTAACACGAATATGATCCAATTATTATTCGTGTCAAAATTTTCAAATCCGAATCTGTTTAATTATATTGAATTTGTATCAAATAATCATGTCATAACCCAAATTACCACTCCCTAAATATTATCTTTAATAAAATTCACTCATCATTCAATATTTTGCATATAATATTTTTATTCTACAGTCTTAAATTAAAGTTAAAGTTTAATAATGTATATTATTAAATTAAAAGCCAGCTGTGAACTCCTTATTTGTAGGAGCTTATGGTTGGCCCCATGAGCTCATTATAGCCAATCGTGTTCAATGGACCACAATTCATGTTCAAAGCCAGTGGTGCATATATTATTATTAATATTTGTTATTATAATAATTAAAATCGTTGTTTCAACTTTTAAGGGTCACTTTCTCCAACTACAATTATTAAAAAAAAGCGGTCATTATTATATGAATTTACAGAATCAAATACACCGTACAGACGGCGTCCATGATTAACAGCATTAAACTTCAATCCCCTCGCGGTGGTACGGTGACGAAGATAATTTATATAAATTTTGTATTCTAACTTCGATTTTTATCATTAATATTTTCTTTAGCGTAAGCATTTAAGAAGCTGAATTATTAATTTTATTTTTTTGGTAAATGATAATAAATTAATTTGATTAATGATTATTTTTAATTTAATAAATTAAAATTTTTTACGTATAAAAAAATATTAAATTTTAACTTACAAATATTAAAATTGAACCCACAAGAGGGTGTCTCCGTGCCAGACAAAATCATAACTAAAAAAATAAGCAATTTTTAGTAACCCACAAAACACTTTAATCAGTCTTTTATTAAGTTTATGAATATAATTTTGTCATTAATTAATTAATTAATTAATCAAGCAAACCGACAAGCAAAACAAAAGAATCGAATATATATTTTAATGATATCGTACCTTGCCTTGACTTCAAACTAACTTAACGACCAGTCAACCACTATGTCAGTGGGGGGCCAAATGACATATATTCAAATGGAAAGCATCTTTCTTTCTCTTTTTCATTTTTTTTTGGGTTATTTTAAGTGTTGCCTGTGAGTCCCAGGCTCGATCGAGATTCCATGCGCATGGTTTAGAAAGAATTGTAGTAGCATGAATGTGGAAAGAATTTTTATTTTCAGCTTAGATCAACTTGTATCGATTGGTTGGTATTATTTTACAGAACAATAATTATTTAATTATGAACTCATATGGAGAGGTCTATATATGGTTATTGTATTAAAAACGTATACAAAAATAATTTTCACCTTAGTGTCAGTTTTTAAAATTAATATATTAAGCAAGCATTGTGAGATATTTTTGATGTTTTAATAGTTCAAACAACAAATGATATTTTAGATCTTTGGTCTAGAAAGCTAATGTAATTTTTTACTCCAGGTAATTCTCATATTTATCAATAATTTCTTTATATTAATTTTCATAAAACAGAAAATGTGATAGTAATATTTATTTTTTCTGTTATTTTCAGTCTTATTATATGATCATGTCAATATATAACATGCTATTGCTCACCAACTTTACTGTTTAATACATTATTAAATCATATACTTTTTCGTCAGTTATAAATTTATGAAGTAAAAGATATAGTTTGAAATTTTTAAGTAACAAACCATAATATCTTGGAAATTTATAGTTTTGTGAGGGAGAGAAAAGCAACCCTACGATCCTTGTGCGTTGTAAACCTGATGATATATGCGCGAGAGGAATAGAACTAGTGTTCCAATCCAGTGAGTTCTGTAGTGTAAATATAACATGAAAAAAAAAAAAGAGAAGGTTTGACAGAAGAAAAAGGGCAAATAATTAATCATCTATCTATTTAACAAGAGAAATTATTTTGGTCCTACTTGTATTCGTTTGTAGATTGCTGATTAATTAAAATTTGCTTGTTTAATCGTGTATCAGATAGAGATAGGATTATGAAAATTGAAAAGCATTTCATATTGAACTTCTTACTTTCATTAATAAACTACGTTTGCAATAAATGTACAATTATAATGATGATTACAATACATATGATTGATGTTCAGAATTGTTAAAAATAATAAATTAAGAAAAAACTTGATCACATAAATTTGAAATCAAAAGCTGATTCCAATCCGATATCCCCATTCAGTTCATCTTCAATTGTTGATGGAGTGTCCAACCCCAGGACTGTGACCTGGTGCTGTTGGTCGGAAATCATCAACATGTTCTACATTTCTTGTCTTCATTTGTTGTGACTCAATAGCGTGATGATGAACACCTTTTGCTACACTCAAAGTGTTGTTCTGGCGACCATGTTTTGAGCATTTCTTACACTTCAAATGCCTTCCGTTGACGGAAGCAAATTCATGACATAAAATCAAAACAAGGATAAAAGCACAAGAACATATGGGCCTAGTTCTGGCCATGATATATTAATAGAAGAAAGACTGTAAGTGTAAATGAGTTGATCTATCGAGATAGATGAAGAGAGAAGAAGTGATAGAAGAGCTTCAATTATCCTTTGTTGTTGTTTATTTTTATGACGTTGAAGGGTTTAGAGATGGACCTATAACCTCTTTCGAATTCTATACTGTAATATTTAAAGCCTCTTGATATTGAATACTGGCTAAGACAAGAGCATATGAGGGTCCTCATCTGTTGGAGGATTCCACCAAGACAAAAATTACAAAAGAAATCATAAAAGAGACATATTTTGAATGGCTTATATTAAGGTTTAGCCCCGACCCTCCACTGGAAAAGCCTAAAATATATATGTATATCTTAGGTCTGCCTAGTTGCATAATATTCGATCTGGTTGCCCCGTTGCTAGTACGTGCAACTAGCTCTCTATTTTTTTTCGTTTAATTTCATATGTACCTTAATTAATTTCAAAATATGTACAAAGTACTTGACCTAATTAGTTATTAAGATCTTAAACTATATTAGTAAGTACAGAATGGCATGAGATCTTTTTGAACAAGCTAGTTATTGGATTTTTAATCAAGTTGATTCTTCATTTGACAATATTTAATATCTGTCCTACCTTTCAGAGAATCCGAGGGTTTTAGTACAGCAAGGCAGGCATATTTTTAAAGAAAAATTAAAGAGAGTGTTCTATCGGCCTTTTACACTATTCCAACATGCACCTGGCCACTAACTAGCCCACTAGGAACACTGTTTATTTGGACGGTTCCTTGGAGGTTTTAGGCTTTCCATTATATTCGTTTATTATACCGACACCTAACTTTAGAACCACAGACCAGAGGTCCACATTAATACCTTTTTCTACTCATATTTAAAAGCATTTGCTGGCTTTTCATTGACCATTAGCCTCCCCAGGTTGGGGAGAGTTGCTTGTACTTTAAATATTTATGCATCAATGGTGACAGCAGACCCCAGTTAAATCACTCCAGTCCACTAGTATTGTTCCGATGTGATATGTTTTTATATTTCATTCTTTGAAAATATATTGAAATCATACGTTTAGATGCTTTTCAGATTAAGAGTAGATTCACAGTTTTGTTGGTGTGGGATTAAATCTTCAAGGACCTCTGGTTTTACTATTAACTCTTTGTTTTGTAGATTTATTTATTTTATTTAGTAACCACAAATAAAAGAAAAGAATTTATATATTTGCTAAAAGAAAACTCATTTCAATAAGAAGGTATATAGTTTTTAATCCAATATTTCTGTAAAATAGAGCATAACCGTCAAGGCGTCAAGTATAGTAAGTGATGGGTCGTTAACTCTCAAAGTAACGGAGGGGGGTGGGGGAGAGGGATGTTTCCCGAATATTTTGGTGTTATACTTTTAAAGTTAAATTTAATGTCTATATTTAAATTTATATTGAAATGATTGATTTATAAACATACCGTAGGTAGTCTAATTGACAGGGATGAATTTAGAACTGCGTGATTAGACGTATGATTAAACATACCGTATGGGGTTGTGATGATGAGATGCTGTGCTAGCTTCCTCCGATAATTAGTTGAGATGCGCGTAAATTGATCCGGACACCTTAGCTACAAAAAAAAAAGAGTTAATTCAAGATATAAACATTTATATATGGGCAATGAATACTAATAAATGATTTTAGAGAAAAATTTAGATAGAATGACCCTAATAGGGTCGTTCAATAAAAAATATGTCATATATTATAATTTTTATCATTATAATTACCACTCTTATAATTCAAAGTAAATGTGTGTACATAATGAAAAATATTTATTAGATGAATGTACATATGCCGCGTGTACCTTGTATTATCTAAGCCTTTTTCTTGAATTTATATATAGTAAATCATTTCACTACTAGGACATTTTTTCAACAATTCTTGAATATTCTTTCATCATATTCATTACATATAACTATTGATAATAGTCTAGCTGGCTAATATCAAGTTATCCTAAATTGAGGATTGAGGTAAAGTTGCTACTTAACATTCGTCAGGCTGCAGTATGACAATCGAGATGAATGTATAAACCATGCACATTACTTTTGATTGGAAGTATATAGACAGACTTAACTAGCTCTTAATTTGATCGGTTAATAATTATCTAAACATCACGATCCATTTTTACAACGAATTGGAATCAAGTAGTAATGTATATAATGAGTAAACATCAATTTTATTCTGTGACAGTATCGATCTGTGACCATTTGTGCAATATTTTGTTAAAAAAATTGCATTTTTTTTGTTTTTGTTAATACCTTCAGATCACTAATCATTCAGTGATACACTACTTTGCTATTCTCCCATAGTCCACCATGTCTTCACGCGCGATCCCGATGGACCATGCCTTAGTTGCTCCTTTTATTTTCTCCTTATAAGCATTTTAAGTCTTCTGAGGTGTTTGCCACAAAAAAATTTCTTCACGTATTTTGTTTTGTCCATTAATCAACATCGCATCAAGTTCCATATCAGAAGTTGTACTTTTTTTTACACAGAAAAATTTAAATATGTACATGCATTTGTCCAATATTACTATAACAGCAATACAAATGGGCAGTTGGCCATGAATATATAGAAAGTGAATAATAACTCATAATAAGCGAAACAAAAAAAGAGAGAGAATTTATAGAAAACCGAAGCATGATTTCAAACTACTTGAGAAACATTGTTACAATATAAAACAGAAACATTCTCACAATACCGAACAAATACGACTCGACAGCGTACAATTCGAATACAATGCAAAGCGTCTAACCAATAAATACTGAAATATATATACATTACAGAATCTAAACAATACAACAAGAAATGCAAATGTTAAAAGGACTCCAAATAACACATTACAATTCAACTACCACTACAACTGATTATGCATGTATGTCTATGCATTAATTAGTTGTGATCGGAGTGACCAACTCCGGGACTATGACCGGGGCTTGTGGGACGAAATGCCTCCACAAATCCTTCCACAGTTTTGATACCATGGTGCAGGTTAAGGCTTGGACTGGCAACATGTTTTGTGGTGTCTCTCACCATAACTCTCTGTCCACTGGGACTATAGAGGCATTTGGCACACCTCAAGTTCTTTCTCATTTCCAAATTTCTTCCTTCAATGCAAAGTTCATGAGAGAATATCATTGTTATGAAAAACAAACAGGTGTAAATGATATTGGCCATTGCCAAAAGGAATGTTTGAAATAACTACGGCTTTGTTTATACTAGAGAAAAATGAACTCTAAGCTTAAGGAAATTGTGAAAGAGAAGCTTGAGGAAGATGCTTAGGACTCCTCACTTCCGTGGGTATTTATAGTAGTTAAAAAGCTACATCATGCATGTGAGGTTCCCAAGCTCTCAACCCTCCATAAAAGAGAAAAATAAAAATAAAAATAAATATAAATAAAAAGCGAGAAGCCCCAAATTTAAAGGAAGATTCCAAGCATCTACATTGATGGAGAATAAAAAAATAAATAAAGGTCTTGACAGCAGTATACGACGAACCTATTCTATGGTTTCTCCCAAGTTAAACCATAGAAAATAGCTGTAAGATTTTCAAAGCTTAGCTTGCAAAAGTCTTATTTAAGACAATCAAGCATGTTACATGCAACTGTCGGCTCGTTTTTAAATCTGCCTTAACTACAGCATGAACTCAAAGGCAGTTTTAATTAGCTTTTAATTAAGTATTTAGTAAAAAATAATTTCATAATCTTTTAATTAAATATTTAGTAAAAAATAATTTCATAAGCTTTTAATTAAATATTTAGTAAAAAATAATTTCATAAGCTTTTAATTAAGAATTTAATAAAAAATAATTTCATAAGGAGTATTGATTTTTTTTTTTAAACGCGTGCGTGGTACCTTTTTGTTGGGAAAAAATTATTATTTGTCCGTCAATCATTACATGCTACTGTTGGCTCGTTTTTAAATCTGCCGTTAATTGTAGGATGAACTCAAAGGCACAAAAAATAATTTCATGAGTATTGATTTCTTTTTTAACTGAGTGATATTTTTGTTGAAATAATTTATTATTTGTCTGTAAAATAAACTTGGTTATAACCCTCCCCAAATGCTAATGCAAGGCATAGCCTTGCAATTTGATGATGTGGGAAAAATTAAACTTTTAATGAGTAGAGTGTCATGCAAATAGACCAAGATTCTAATTCAACATGATCGTTATATAACCTTGTTTAATATTATGTCAAATAATTTTGAATAGATCTCACATAAAAATAGTTAATTCAAGAAAAAAATCACTCAGTTACTCAGTTTACATATAAATATTATAATAATTTAACAACTTAATGAAATGGAATAAATTCAACTTATAACTATTTTCACGTGATAGAGGGGGTGTTTTCTTAGAATATTAATTAGTAGACAAAACGTAAACTCAAGAAGATGAGAAGTATTCTTTTAGCCTTCCCTCTGCCCACTGCACCATGCAAAAACCAGAAAGGCGTTTTTAATATTAGGGCTTAGTAAATATTAACTTCAAAGTGTGTGTGTATATATATCACAAATTTATAAAAATATTGATAAAGAGCCTGCACATGGAAGTGTTTTCGACTCTTAAATTAAAATCGCCCGCGACCTCTCTCTAACCAGCCTGCCAGCCAAAATAAAAATATAAAATCTACAAGCAATCTCCTCGGTTTTCAGATTCTCTTGGTTAGAACTTTCCGCAAGTTGTAACATGGGTCTAAAGTAAACACATTTTAAGAGTTCTTACCACACATTCTTAGGAATCTAGCCAGACGGCTAGTACTGCATGTATAGGATTCCATACGATCCTCTCCGCAATTTGAGGCTGGCTATCTCTGGAGTATGAAAAACTCCAGTAGCCAGTGGTTTTTTTCTAAGATCAAAGGTAAAAATTTTAAGTTGTATTTTAAAATTTAGAAGGTTGCTCAAGCTCAATATCTTTGCATATATATGATTGGATCTTTTGAAATTTTTTACCATATTTGTCGTATTCCATTCTAGTAGCTAAGTTGTAATAAATTAGTAATTCTTAGTTCTGTATCTTTAATCTATTAACAAATATAAATAAAATATGTTAGACGCAAAACAATAACACTTACTATCCAGATATTTTAATGTGTTTTCAGTAGCATACCAACCTGCCTACCTTATTAAGTTTGATACTTGAGCTTTCATTGTGCTGAAATGTTATTGTAATTGATTAAATGTTTCACTAGCGGCAAAATGTTTAATCGTATTTTTTCCTTTTCATATACGTTTGAAGAGCTAAGAGGAGTATTCTTACAATAATGAACATTAGCTAAGTTGGCCCTCCCACCGAAGTGCACCAAAAAAATAGGGAGATTCTCTTGCACTGTCCCCCTTGCCAAATGTAGATATGGTATTCTATGTTGATGGTTCATGTGCAAGCTCTCAGAACTCTTTCTTGACAAGTTCAAGTGAAACACATGTACATCGTGTTATGTCCACTAAAGATTGAGAGAAAGTTTTTTAGAGACGCACATAAAAGATTTATGAGCTTAAGGTGAGGAGAGAAAATATGATTATTCTAAAAAATTTTAATTGATCTTGTATTTCTTGAAATCTCCAAATTAATAAAATTCTTCTCCTCTGAATGTGGTTTGATTATTTACTAGGTGAATTGGTTTATCTTGATTTCTTTTTTAATTATTTTTAAAGGTTGTTTTTGGTTCGCATTAAGAAGTCAAAATTCCGTTGATATTTCTTTTCATACAAATAATATAAAAGCACTTGATTTTTTCTACAAATTCATTTAATTTTTCTTAATACTTAGACTCCTTTTCTGTGCCTTCTCTACTAATAATTTCTTTTTTCAATACCAATTCTTTTTTCCATTTTTTTATGTCCTTCAGTTATAGCTAAATAGAGCTCACAGGTAGTATCTTGAAAAAAAAAAATAGTGCTAATGTGGATTACAAAAACTATCTTAACTCTATTTTAAGAAGTTTAAATTTTTAATTTTTAGAAAAAGATCTATTAAGTTTTCACAAAAATATTTAAAATATTTTATTTTATTCATTTTACAGCATAATCTTAAAAAATTAAACTAATTAATACTCCAAAAATAATGAGAAATAGAAGATATTAAATTGAGCACCTCAATCTAATACCTTTGTCTCAATAATTAATCATGACCACAGGGAATGATGGTTTAGGGACGGATTTTAATATTTAAAGCACTCGGTACTTTTAAACAAAAAACACCATTATCAACCAGAGAATCAAAATGCACCAAAGCCACCAAACCCAACATGGCCCCAATACGACTGCTTTTCAACGTCGGTATATTAAATTAACTGTTTCTTTGTTGCAATCAAATTTGTTTGAATCGAACAAGTCAAACCAGACAGATGATCATGAGATACAAATTTGAGTGCCATGCCTCAACCACTCCTCCGATTACAATGAAATTCAATAGCATTGTAGCAATTAAGAATCCACATCCGAAAAAATGGCTTGTGTCTGGTTGGCTCCTTGAGTTGAGGAAGTCCCTCTGCCAGGCCCCAATCTGCACCCATTAATTCTTGTTTAAATTTAATTAATCACTAATCAATTAAATAATAATTAGTTAATAGAAAAGACAAAGAGCTATTTGATTCTCTCTTTTGTTATGCTAGGCTGTAATGCACGAAGCTTGTTTAACTTTGATGGCGCTAATTTAAGGGTGGGATATGGTACATTCGCACTAAGGTGTATAGTTAGGTGGTTCTATCTCGTAAGAGACGGTTGTTTTATGTTTATTCTGAGTTCGATTTATTGGGAGTGTATTCTTTATAACAATCTAATATAATTATGGATTTTACCTTAACTGTCCCTCTCACGTGATAGTTGCCTTACACCTATTTGAAATTTAGTAGATTAAGGTTTTTCACATATAAAAAAAAATAGTACATTCAATTATAGTCCTAATTGTGTTATTATTTTTTATTTTATGTTGTACTTTTATAACTTAAAAATTATTTAAAAATTAAAAAAGTATATATGATACAACTAAATGTAATACGAACCATAATTTAATTTGTAAATTGTAAATAAACTCATTAAAGGCAAATCTGGTTAAGGAATTTGTGTGATAGTGGTTTTTGATGGCAGAGATCAGGATCTCCAACTTAGGTCTCGAAGCCCAATGGTCATTATTATAATGTTTCCTCGTCCTTTGTCCAGATTCATTGTACCTGGTTAACTACATGTTACACTATGTATGAGGCCATGTTAGTGTAAATGTACATTTTGTAGTAATTTTTAATATTTATTTTTATAATTTTAAATTATAAAATATATAAAAATAAAATAAAAATTAAAAAAAATGACAAAAGACTGAATAATTACACAGTAAAATTAGAAATTACATCAGAAAAATCAAAACAATTGTAGTTTGTAGATATAACTGAATGCACCATAACTAGAGCTGTTAAATGGGCCGATAGTCTGCGAGCCGGCCCGTTTAACCCATCATTTAGGTGGGTTAGGATAAAAAAAAATTAATCTGTTTAATTCGCGGACCGATTTGACTCAGTTCGTTTAACCCGCGGATTAAATAGGTCAACTCGTTTAACTCGTGGGCCGGCTCATTTAACCCACTTAATTAAAAAAATTTAATTTAATTTTTTTTAATCTTTATATTTAGATGATAATTGATTTGTTTGAATGTTAATAATGATATTAAACTTATTATTTATTAATATTGAATGATGTTGGATTAGTATATTTTGATATT
>JAVXUL010000020.1:4698647-4718361 GCA_035590515.1 Trichilia minutiflora
G
This sequence comes from Trichilia minutiflora, assembly GCA_035590515.1. NCBI lineage: Eukaryota > Viridiplantae > Streptophyta > Magnoliopsida > Sapindales > Meliaceae > Trichilia > Trichilia minutiflora. Next base: position 4,698,649 of record JAVXUL010000020.1, read on the forward strand.
ATATAATAAATGCCATTTATTAATTATAAACAAATTTACAATTAATATTTATAATATATATACAATACGGTGATAGTCCCGAACAATATGACACGATTGGTTCTAGGGCTCAATAACACCAACTATCATTTAGCCATTAAAATGACTCCATTTGAAGTTGTTTATGGGCGACCTCCTCCAATCATTGGCACTTGTGCTTTTGGAATTTCGAAGGTAGATTTGTGGACAGGGTGATGAGATAAGATCCTTCCGCTTCTCAAAGAGTATCTTGTTGCAGCTCAAGTTCATATGAAGCAACAAGCTGATAGGCACCGCAGTGAGAGGGAGTTTGATGTTGGTGATTAGGTTTTCTTGCCATTACAGCCTTACCGTCAAATTTCTATCAATATGTAGACCTCTATAAAGCTCTCTCCATGTTTTTATGGTCCTTACAAAATTTTGGATCGCATTGGTCCAGTAGCATAATGCCTTGATCTACCAAATGGGTCTAAAATTCACTCAATGTTCTCTGTGTTTCGTCTCAAGAAGAAAGTGGGAGAGAATGGCTACCCCGGCGCCACTTACTGGACATTTGTTCTACCGGAGAAGTTCAACTTCAGCCCCCAACTATTTTAGATCACCGTTCAATCAAAAGAAATAATCGAGCTGTGACTAAAGTCCTTACTTATTTAATGGGTTGGACTTCCTGCAAAGGATGCTACTTGGAAACTGAACTCTAAAATTGAAGACAACTTTCTATAGTTTGTAGCTAGATAACCTCGAGGACAAGGCCGATTTTATAGGGTGGGGAATGTTAGTATCCTAATAATTTCTCTAATTTTATTAATAATTATTGAATTATTGTTATTTACTTTCTTAGTCCTTAACCATAACGAATGTATTTGATGGTAATTCTTTAATTCTAGAAGTACTTAAATTGAGACTATACTATAAATATGAGACTCATGTCATATCTTCTATTCAAGCAATACAATAACAAGTTATTAAGTTTAGTAGTGGCTTGATCCTTTCCAAGTAACCTATCTTTCTTTTTCAATTCTTCTTAATTTTTTATTACTTTATTATTAGAAACTTAGGGTTTTATCAAAATTTAAAAAAAAAAGAAAAAAGAAAAAAAGTAAGCTACTCTCGATTGGTGTTAGAGTCAAATTGTTGTTGGCGATGAGTGGAGACTGCATTGATGGATGACAGAAATAAGAGAAGTCGAACGAAAAAAAATAAATTTTAAGGATTCAAATAGTTTGGCAACGGGAGAGATTGTGCAAATTCAGACTTGGGCCTTCATTGCATTTTATACATAAAGAGTAGATCCAGATTGAATATATGCAAACTCAGATTCAGCATCGAGCGGTATACGGGTTTGTAATCCAAGTTACCATATCCCAATTTTTTACGAGTGCGAACTAAATATATTTGAATTCAAATTATTGAAATTTTTTTGGGTACGGATTAAATTCGGATATTTTAACCATCTTCACATTTACCCATGACAGCAGTTATATTAGATTACAAGGTAAATTTTGTTATAATGATCATATAAAGAGAACGATATCAGTAATTTTTTGGTAAGAGTTATTTTTTAAACAATAATTTGAAAAGTAATTAAGAGGACAATATTATAGTTAATAAAAATTATATTAAAAAGCGAAAAACACAACTTTAATAGATTTATCAGATGGATCAACTTAGTTTCATTCGGTTTAATTTATTACGAGTTAGTATGAAAGGAATCGAATTGATTTAATTTATTTATTATATAAATTAATATTTTATTAATCTTAATTTGATTTACGGATTAACGAAATTAAACGGATCGATTTTAAGAATTTAAAATTTTTTAAAAATTATATAAAATTAAAAAAATATATAAAATATACTAATTACTAACAAATATAATATGTCAATAGTAATAATTTAAATATAATATAAATTAATTATATTATAATTTGACATATAAAAATTTTAACAAGTCAAATAAAATTTTTTTTAACTACTATAAGTTCAAATATATAATTTCAAATTTTAATATCAATAAATCCAATAATATTTAATATTAATAAATAATAAATCTAATATTATTATTAACATTTAAATATAATCAATCATCGTTTAAATATAAATACCTAAAAAATAGGTTAAATAAATAGGTTAATCTCCATGTTAAACAGATTAACCCGTAAGTTAAACGGATTAAATTAAATCGACTCACAATTAAACAGATCAATTTTATTTAAATTTTAATCTATCTAAATAGTGAATTAAACGAATTTACTCATTGATTATAGACACATTTAATAGATCCAAACTTTAGTATCATTTTATTAAAATAATAAAATTATTTTTTAATTTTAATTGACTTTTGACACCATGCACGAGAATATTTTTTTTAAAAATATTTTAACTCATGTTACATGTTTATATTTTTATTTTAAAAAGTGAAAAATCATATGAAAATTATATTAACAATAAATTTATAATCCTTTTAAGATTTTACATTTCTTATTCATGCGTTTTTTATAATCAATTGAATCGTAATTTTTTTACTACAACAAAATTATGATACAATCAATTGTATTATATAATTTTTTAAATATTTTTTATCATAACTTTAAGTTTTTTGTTATACAAATTATATTTAAAAATTTTGGGAAATATTTATAAAAAAAAATTATAATAAAAAAACTTAAAAATTATAACAGAAAGTTACAAACTTTTATAATGCAGTCATTGTTATCAAAATCGCGATTTTAAATAGTAAAATCAATGATTTTAATGTGAAAACGATTTCGATTTTAATTAAAATCGAAAATAGTAAAACAGTAAAAAAATTTGATCAATTTTAACCGATTTTGATTCATTTTAATCGATTTTATTAATTTATAAAAATATTTTAAATATTTTATTATTTATATATTATTAAAAATTTCGCTTTTACGTTCCGTTTTTACGTTTCGTTTTTTTAAATAGAAAACGATTTTAATTAAAATCACGTTTTTGATATCCTTGACGACAACAACATACTGGAGAATTTATTGGAATACAACACAATCACAGTTCACAACAACCAGGAATTAATACAACGATACTCTCATTTATAGTACTGCAAATGAGATTTACTTATATTTAGACGTTATAAAATACTCAAACTTAACTAACATAGCTACTAAGAGACTCTGACACTCTAATAATACTTGAGCAAATAATGAAATACACGTAGCATGCAGACTTAATATTGTCAAAGTAGCCCTAGTTTTGAAGGGAATGCCCAACTCCAGGGCTGTGACCTGGAGATGTGGGCCTGAAGTCATCTGCATGTCTTGAAGGTGGGGGCGTAGACTCACCAACTGTCATACTTGGTGCTGTGGGCGGAGATAAATTGGTATTAGCTGCTTTAACCGTAGGGAATTCGTCACTACGCAAGTTGTTGTTGAGCTCAGAAACCATTTTTGCTTCTATTTTCAGGATTTTCTTGTAAGCTTGAAGCTTTGGGAATTCATTTGCTCTCTCTAGCTTCAAATGCCTTCCCTCAATAGATTGAATTTCTTGAAAGAAAATCAATACAAGGAGAAAGGAAACAAAGTTTAATAAAATCTGGGCCATCTAACCAAGAGAGCTCCAGCAAATGAACAAGCAACTTGCCTAGAGAAAGAGGGAAGTTAAAGCGACTAAGCGGGCAACTTGCTTATTGCAAAAATTAACGTGCAAGAACAGAAAAGAAGAAACAAGTTGCGGCGTGCCTAAACCCGTTCTGACCCGCTGTATTTATAGTGTTTAAGGAACCTTATAAGACTCCGAAGTACTCGGTAGTGGGATTCACTTTATGACTTTGCAAAATGTCAATAAAAAACGGAGTTGCTGTACACTACTACTCGGCATATTTTTCAAACAATTATAACATTAAAAGGCATGCTTTATATATATATATATACATACATACATACATACATACATGTGAGAAATCTTAATCTATCGAAATGGGGATAGATATCAATTGAACTGATTTGCCGTCAAATTTGAAGGAACAATTCAGATAAAATCTATGACTTAACTCTCTTGACGCTTTAATAGAGTGATACCCCTAAAGTTTGAACCTAAAACTCTTTAAAAGCTTAGATCCTTACCATTGAACTAAGTCCTGAAAGATTATTAAAAAGCATGCCAATTGTCGTGCTTATGCATGCGGGTATTAACCTTAACGTGCATCATCAATATCTAAACTTTTATGAATGACATATTTGGAATAGTTGATTTTCACTTAATTTTAAAAATAAAATGATAAAATATATTTGACAATACTAATTTTTGATGGGACTGACACGTATTTTTATTTGTATAACTTTATCATCCAGTAATAACTTGAAATAAAATAAAAAATAACTGTATAGTCATAACACCTCAATATTAAACATGCTCAAAGTATATATAGCAACCTAATTAATTTATTGTCGACTATGTTTCTATTATGTGTGTCCGTACAATATAAATGTATTTTTCATTTACATTGTGATGCCACAGTTCACAATAACAAATGTTAATGAATGCCGTATTAATGATAAATTTCAAGTACATGTTAAAGTTGGTTCAACCAATAAAAATTTTTAAAATAATGTAAAATATTGATTTGTATTTTTAATTTTATTCAAATCATGTTTGAAGAATTTAGTTTATATTCTTGTGTATATAAAAAAATATAAGAAATTTTAATACATAAAATATATCATAGTTTAAAAAATAATTATGAAACTAAGTCAATGTATATTTACCTCTCTCGTGTGCTTTTTTACTTCTGGTAAATGTATTTTCTGTCTAGCAATTATCTTGGATTCTTAATTACGATTTGCGTGCCCCATGCAGCCATTTGTCGCCTCTTAATTTTTTATATAGAAGTGCCAAATATCCTGAGCTTTGCTGTGAGAACGAATATTAACCACCGTTCAATTTTTATTCAAAATTGAAATCAGGGGCGGAGCCAGCGTATTGACGAGGGGGGCCCTGGCCCCCCCCAAATTTTCAAAAATTGCAAAATTTTATATTAATAAAAAAATATTTTTTTTAAGTCCTCTTCTAAAATATATAAAATTTTATTTTGGCCCCCCCTAATTTGAATTTCTGGCTCCGCTACTGATTGAAATCATTAGAACAGCACAGCTGGAGAATATACGAAGCATCGATCGTGCTGTAGGTACAATTTCTAAGACTGAAAAATAAAATTGTTGGAACTTGGAAGTCATATAAATATATAAGTTGGTGGCAGAGATCAATGGTAGACCATTTGTTGTATCTAATTCTAGGCCCCACCAGGCACATTGTAAAGCTTTTTGATTTCAATATTTTGTTTTTCTTCTCCGCTTCTTGTCAGAAATGTTAATTATTAAGTGCTCAGCTATCCAACCAGAACCCTGGTTACATACTAAACGCCTTACACTATTTATCTTTTCCAGCCTTGTGAATGTTAACTTAATGACGTTCTAGTGGCCAAATTAATCCCTAGTCTCCTTGAAAAGTTATTTTGGCTAGTAGTGCAGTTTGCCTATAAACATTGTCAAAATAATTAAAAGCTACCAAGAGTAGAAAAACATAAAAAACAATTTCTACTTTTTTTCATTTTTCTTTCCTTTCGGCCATTAAACGACAGTAAAATTATTTGATTTTTCTAGTCTTTGACATGTGCATAAAGCTATACAAAACGCATGCGCACTGGAGATAAGTGAAAGATAAGAATAATTTTCGACTAATATTCTTCATGCAGAGGAGAAATTAAATTTTGTAGAGCTACAAAGAAAAACTAGAAATTTTACAAAGGTCATTATGACTCGAAACTTCCTCCCCTTACATCAATTTGAAGTTTAACCAAACAAATTTTGATCAATCGTTGGCAATCTTAAAGGAAGAAATAAGAAAATAAAAAAAGCGTGCCAACCAAATCATCCTTGGTGGGATTGACGGCGTTAATAATTTTATTAATACTGAGCCAAACACAATTATTGCTCAAACCATAATTATAATTCATCATTACAGTCAGATTATAATAACCAAAATGCAAGACTGCAAAATGTTAAATATTTTTGTTTATCAATCCATTACATAATTAGTGCTTACCATATTGTGCGGTTTCACAGCGACTTTCGAAATGAGTGACGGTAAGCAGTGGTTATCAAAGGGTTTCAAAGCAACTTTGCTGCCAATGGGGTGAACAGGCACATCAAATCGAATTTTTTATTCACCAGATATGGCCCGTGACTTGAAGTAACCTTTATAATTGGCCCTGAGACCTAGCATGCTGGGCTAAATATGGAGCTGAACCCGAATGTATTCCTTCTGCTATGGAACATGCAAGATAAAGTGTTACATCAAAGTGTGTAATTAGAGGATGATAATAAGATGGATTTAGCATCACTCACTGATGTATCATATTTCTGATTTGGGCTTTAAAACAAAAACCCAAAATATTAGAGTTAACATTTTTGTGTTCCTTAAAGAACATTAGAATTCCAAACATTCTGGCCAACCAATAAGAAAGAAGAGGAACAGAATCAAGGAAACCACAATTTGCGATTATTTTTGCTTTAGTCATCTTCCATTTATATCGCATCTCTTGTCTCTAGGATCAATGAAAACAAAGAACATCCATACAAGGGAGAAAGAAAGTGGGACAAAAAGGAAGGTTGAGAAAGCCACACTGAAAGATTCAGAATGGTGTTAATTTTGCTCATTTTCTGGACTAATATGTACGACGGAGTAAAAATTTTACTTGGCGATAACTAGTTTAAACGATAAAATGAATGTATTATTTTTATCTAGATGTTTAAATTACATAATTCGAACATTTATCATGGAGGATAAAAATTTTGATATTCATTTAACACAGCTCCAATGTCCGTTTAGAGTTTTGCAAAATATGAAATACAATAATAATCTCATTTAGAGAAACAAAAGGTTAGCCTAATTTAGCAGCTACTTCATACGAGACTCACTCTTCTGGTTAGTTTGAGGTAACAGTGCTTTAGCAAATAACGAAATACGCGTAGCATACTCCAGTTAAACTAGCTCTAATTCAAAGGGGACTCCCAACAGCAAGGCTATGACCTGGACCTTGGGGAATAAAGTCAGCTACATGTCTTGCGGAGGCGTAGACTTGCCAAGTGCCCAACACTTGGTGCTGTGGAAGGAGATATATTGGCATTAGCGTCTTTAACGTGCAGCTTACTTTATGCTTCTTTTTCAAGGATTTTTTTTGTAAGTTTGGAACTTAAGGAATTCATTTGCTCTCTTTAACTTCAAATGTCTTCCATCAATCCATTGAATTTCTTAGAAGGAAACAAATACAAGAAGAGGCTAAACAATGCTTAACTTATTTTGGGTCATTAAGAAACTGATGGAGGGCATCTACTATACAACAATTAAGCAACGTTTTTAGAGAAAGAAGGGAAGTTATAACTTGCTTAACAGGCTACAAGTACAAAGTTGGTGCGTGCCTGAACCACTTCTACCACTTGGTATTTAGGGGGGAAACGAACCAAATAAGGCTCCGAAGTCTGCAGTAGCGGGATTCATCTTTCGAGTTGTGCTTTCCAGCGTAAACACCCCCTTATGATTTCAATACTAGTGTCCCAGGATAAGCTCTGAAAGATTGACGATCAGCATTATAAGATGAAGATAGGCAGGAATTAATGTTGTTGACAACGCTGGTTGTTTAATAACTTTCTTTACATGTCACAGATGAGCCTTTGATTATACAATAGAGATTTTTCAATGAGCTTACTGCTCAGTTTTCCAACCAGAAACTCTCGTTTGTGTTAAACTCATAAATCTTTTGCATTGTTTTGCAACCTTCAGATTGCCAATTTCTGATATTTGGCGGCTAAATTAACCGTTAGCCCCTTTTGGCCAAGATGCATTGTCAAATTCGTTTTCATACTTTATACTTCAGCATACCCTTCAGTTCATTTCCGTTATCTCCAACAACAAAAATAATAGCGTTTATGGCTTACAAGTGAAATTAAAAATGGTGTTATTAGGAGTAATATATAAATTTAAATTTTCTTTATAAATAAAATTAAATTTAAAGAAAAAAACAATTTTACAAAGATTTTGAAAGGGTGCTAATTGCAGCACTCAACATTATAGAGTGGCCATTTTCTCAACCCCAAAAGGAATATCTACAATTGGTCCTCCATGCTTCACCGTCCTCACTCTTTTTTATTTCTTCTGTGAATAAGGTGAACTTTGTGCTTGCATTCAACGTTCAATAAGCATTATATATTTCATTCAATCAGAATTAAGGGTTAGTCAGATGTTAACCCCGTAGCCACTTTTGCAATAGTGGTATAGAATCTAAGAATGAGTAGATTCATTCTACTAAAAGTTAGTATTACCTAACACTAAAAATTTCAAAGTGAAGGGGAAATCGGTAATATTAAGCAATGCCCTAAGGTAGTAATGGTCATCATCTGCCTCCATTTCCAATTTACCATCTGCTTTGCATGTAATAAAAAAATTCTAGCCATTGAAAGACCAAGAAACAGAGCATAATTGACAGGAAAACACTGCTTCCAATTACAGTTGCTTTAATTAGCAGAAGTTTACATTGTATCTCTATGACCAATAAGAACATTCAGTCAAAAAGAAAGGTTGGGACTCAACTCAATGGGATGTTGAGAAAGAGATTCAAGCAAAAAATTCAACTCAACATTAAGCCCCCATGGCAGTCAAAACTCTAATGGGGAGAGTATCCTGTCTGTCTACAACTAAAATCAGTTAAAAGTTGATATTTACAACTGTTCCACGAGTTTAGCATAGATGTCATCTTCTATAGTCAGCATGGAGAAAACTTTCATATACTGTTCCATTGAGCGTCCCGTTGACATCATCCCAGTTCTTTATGTGTTCTGATATTGAACCTCTGTGTATTTTAACTTGACGGCTTCTTAGTTTCATCTGCGGCAGCCGTAGAAACCCGATAACTTCTTTCAGTTTCTGAAATGAGAACTGAGAGTAATAAGCTTGCACAGAGATATCAATAGAACTAATTAGTTGACAACAACTGAAACATCAGAATCTATTCACAATTGGTCTACACAAAATAGTTAACAGCAGATATGTATGACAAAATCAGTGAAGACATTACAATCAACGATTCAATTTACACAAAAACATTAATACAACCCAGCAATTCTTCCTGTAATTTTATAAATGTAAATGGGTTGTGATAGGAAATGTTGAAAATACTATGTTCGTACATGTACATTTTACTTATGAGTTCGGAAATTTTGTGCAATGCCAGATTATATGTGCTTCAAAAGATATTTACATTCTTTTTTTTCCTTATTTTTGTCAATTTGGTCCTATCAAAAATATGATATAAGAATTTCATAATCCTCACCTTGCGATTCTTAACAAGATCCTCATAGTACAGAACAATGTGGCGAGTACTATTGAAATATTCCAAAGCTTTGGTAGCTGTCACCTCTACTTCCTTCAAATCAGTTATCAACGATGTGGAATTGATTGTGGGCTTATAACTTGAAAGTGCTTCAGCCTGCAAGAATACCAACTCAGTTAAGATTGTGAAATATAAATATCTCGTGCAAGTGCATGCACAGAGACTATGAGACAGACAGGGAGACCTCTTCAGGAGAGTGCACATGAGACTTGTGAGTTCCATTCAACATCTTAGCATAACGATCATAGGAATTTGCAAGTACAGAAACCAACCGACGCAGCAAATTTCGTCGAAAAAGAAAGATAGCAGAAACACCCCTTCGCTTGAAGTATTCCGCTATTTCTTTATGGTGATGCATCAAACCCTGCACACACATGTATGACAACAAATATAAGGCTTCAACTGATATTCCCATGGATCAAATACTAAAAGATGAATTTGCAAATATATATTCAAATGAATACTGTCATTTTCCTAACATAAAAAACAAACTGTCTTAACAATTTCTGTTCATAATTTTTCTAAATGCTGAATGTACAACTGTTTGAAGATGAAATAGACTAGCACAATATCCATGTTTTACTACCGAACTAAGTTATCAATTTATGAATGATGGCATAATATCACCTCGTAGTCAAAGGTAGCCACAATACCATCGAGTAACCTATCAACAGTTCTTAACTACCAGTGATTCTTTCTTTTCTATTACTTCAGCTAAATGGTGCAATATCAGTGTCTTCTTACAGGAACAATAAGTAAATTATGAGCAATATCTAGAGCTTCATTCGTTACGAATACATCATACAACATCAACACAATCTATATGATTTCAAAAGAATTCCATTTTAGGCAAATTTACCAGTTTAATTTACCAGGAGGGGATAAAACCAGTTAGGCTGAAAATTCCTACGTAGTGTAACAATTGGCATAAAAGCTTTAATGGATTTGCCAGAACCAAGGGATTTAGCAATTCCACTAACCTTCCAAATCAATCAAATTCTACAAGTTAAAAGACACTAGTATTCTTCTTTTGGATTGTTCTGTTAGGAGATACCAACAATTTGACAAATGCAGCAGAGTGTAAAGCATTATATACTATCAAGTATTCTTAGTTGCAGTTCTCTCATAAGTCTGCATATTTAATAAAATCTGAACATCTGCATATAAGAATATGAGATATTTCAAAGTGAATTCAATTTTTTAAACTGACAGCCGACACGTATTGAGAAAACACATAGCTAGTAAAATCCTACCAAAACTCAAGCTATAGTTCTTGCTATGTGTTCCCTGTTAATCTAAATGAAAACTTTTTATTTGCAACCCTTCTCATTCTTCCTTCTGTACAGGCAAAAAATTTCTTTTAAAATAGCAAACCAAAATGAAGCTAATCCGAAATAACTAGAGAAGCATCCCAAATACCTAATAATAATCACACTTGTGCAGAAATAAAACAGATAAAGAAATGTAAGGTGAAATGTGAACAGAAAGACTTTAACTTTTGTGTTCTGTAATCATCCAACAAAAGGATTAGACCCAATACCAATACTTCAACAATGTAGCAACCATAGACTTCTCTGCATCTCGATATCTCAATGCGCTTAAGAACACTTAGAATAAGAGCTGAGTTAGAGTGTACACATTTAACGGGCATCCAACAAGGATATGATCAAGAAGTACAATTAATGCTCAAAAGTGGAAAGGTTTTGGCTAGAAAAGTCCCAGAAAGAAGATATGAACTTGCAAGTTTATAGACTATGATTAAATGAATAACATAACTTCAAAAATCACATGTAACAAGCAAACAAATAGAAAAGTGTAATAGGTCAAACATCAAAGGCAAGAAGACTGAGAGCACTTTTGTCATCTGGACCAACCATGAAGATTGATTTTACATAGTGCTGCCATGTAAACAGTTAGGTGGAATGATGGTTGGCATGGTTTCATGAACAATAATGATAATGGGTAACCAACAGGTCATTTACCAGCAACCAATGGCAGAAGTTATAAAATGAAACAATTATCATCAACACAAAATTGAATACAACATTATACCTGATTAAGCATCCACTTAAAGCCAACTGCTGCAGTGCACTCATTCTTGGAAGCACTACTTAACCAATCCAAGTTGTAAACTTTATCTAGAGTATTTATAATTGAAGAAATATTTTTCCTCCTATCCATAACTGAGAAAATCTCCCCATTTGAGCTCACATTGATATGACTATTTAGCAAGGTCTCAAACCATCCACTTCCTGATCTTTGCATTGATATTATAGCAAAGAATCGTACAGGAGTACTAGCACATTCAGCCCTGTTTGTACAAGACAACTGATTAAAATCAAGCTTACGAACCCAAATTTAGGTGAATTAAAGTTAAATAATTACCTGCTAAAAGTTTGGGGTTTGGGGCAATGCATACGAGGAATTTCTAGCTGTTTGGTGCCATTATCTCCAGGAATTTCTATCCATTTCATTCGATAATCAATAAAAGATCTTTCGATGATTTGGATGTTTTGAAACTTAACTCGAGTGCCAGTGCTCAATTGCTTTAAACGGATTGAGCAGATTAAAACGGCACAGACCATTGCAAATAGTAAAGCTGCCATCCTCAAGAACAATGGAGATTTCTTTGAAGGTTTCATAATAAGAGTATCCTATGAAACACAAAATAACGACGCATAAACGTGCAGATTAACTTCATGGGCAAAAAAATAGTAAAGAATCAGACTCTAATCTCATCTGAGCTATTCCATTTGAAGAATAAAGGTCAATAAAATGAGATATTTCAATGTATAATGAAGTAAGACTAATATTACCACGTAAGTAGAGATAGAGTACAGAAATAATGAAGCTTGTGAACAGTCTAAAAAAGAGTAAAACAGAAAGGGAAATAAAGGCAATGAGGGTTTGAGAGAGAGGTACACAAAAAAACCAAAAACTCCCATTATCTATTAGATATATAAATAAGCAAACCATAAAATTTACTGTCAAAACCCAAATCCGATCATGCGTGGAGAAACACAAATTCCATACCCATCAATCCTTCACAAAACTGGAATAATAAGATACAAGAAAAAAAGATGCAAAATTGAATTTAATTAGAACATAGCATGAACAAATACTAGAACTTTCAAGAAGTTGCCATTTTTCACAAAATAAGAAACAAACAAACTTACCTTAAAGAAATAGATGTATTCTGCCATGGCTATTTCCAGAAACTGAAAAAAAAAAAATCAGAAAACCCAGCCAAGGTTAAAACCAAAGAAAATCCCTCTTCTTCTCGTATACTCAGCTCTACAAACGCAAAGACATCGAAGCAAAGCAAAGCAAAAGAAGCAACAGCCAAATCGACAGATTATGTCATAATGTGTCAGCTATGCATCTATTTTTCCTCGTGGAAAACAATGTCCTTAAACAAGGCGAAGAAGTCTTCTTCTTCTCGTCTGCTTTGTGCTCGCTCTGTGTGTGCGATTTTTGTTTTTAATTCTATTTGTGTACTTATCTTAATTATTAACAGCTGAGTTCGCGTTTGCAAACAATTTGCCTTCAGAACCGGAAGCTACCTATAGATTTGGGTAAAACCCAAAAAGCTGGAATTTCGGAATCCGAATATCAATTTGTGTCTGTCTCAGACCGGTTAATAGAAGGCGTACGGAAAAGTGACTTTGACTTTGGTTTGACTGCGATGAGGTTGCATGCAACCTTCTTTTAGCATAATTTCGTATGGGTATGCTATGCATTAATTAAATTAAATATAAATTTAATATTTTTTGGTAGTTTTATTAATTTATTATACGATAATTGATAAATCAAACAATGGGTTTTCAGAAAATTATTTACTTACAAATTAAATGACCTAAATCTATATGAACTAATAAAATAAAGTATATATACGTTAGATATAAACTTTAATTTACTTTCTTTCAAAAAAGGATAAATTATAATTTGAAAACTATTGTTTAATTTAACGAAGTTAAATCTCAAATAAATAGTACCACTATTTTTGTGTATTTAAAATTCTTAAATTATATAGGCTTCTCTTAATTTAAAATGTAGAACAAAAAAATAACATTTAAAGTTTTGTAATTCAATAATTTTATTTATTTATTTTTAAAGTTTCGTTTTACTCAAATCTTACTTTTAGTCTATATATACTTTTAATTGTGTTGCATATAAATGAATTAAGCACCCTTTAGGTATAGTTTGATGGTTTTATTTTAAGAGGTATTTATACTGGTTCTGAGTTCAAATCTATGAAAGTGCATTTAGATATAAGAGTTTGATGCAGCCCTGGTTTTATCTGGTTATTTAGTATCGTCTGTCAAGGAGTCGAGTTAGGCGCCTTTTTGATTAAAGGCCTAGACCCCGTTCCGGTGACGTTGTTCAAGGACAATCAAGGGTTTGAGTCCTCCTTACGGAATCTTTCAAAACGTTGGCCAGCAATCAAAGTTTCTAAGTTTCAAAAAATATATATATATAAATGAATTAAAAAAGATAATTCACTGACATTATTATTATAAATTATTATGTCCGAATTTGGTGTACAATCTTATTAATTCTTGAATTTTATAAATTTAATAAATAATAAATTGTATAAATTGATAATATTATTAAAAAATTAATTTTAAAAAATACAAATAGATATTTATGTTTAGTATATCTTCTGAATTTAAATCATTAAGATTTGAAGGTTTTAGATTATAAATTTTATTTAAATTATTTTTTAAATATAATAATTATTAAATATTTATTTCTAATTAAATAGATTAATATATATATAAAGTGTTGAATTAAAAATATGAAAAATAAGCATGTTATACCGTAGTTATTGTGTTAACATAGTCACTGGGCCGAGAAATATTTATGTAAATTCTTCGTTGGCGCGTCTTCATCGTTAGGTACGACTTCAAACGCTGGATTAATAATTAATTAACATGTTCAATTCCTAATGGGAGATAGAAACACTGTTTCACTTTATTTCATGGTTTTATAACTTTTATTATAATTTTAACCTCTTTTATTATAATCTCTTGCATATAAAAAATATTTATAAATTTAAGATTACAATCAAAAAGAAAAAAAATAACAAAAAAATTTGAAATTACAATTAAAAAAGTTGAATAAAATGAGAGAATTGAGTTAAAGCTGACTAATTGGGTAAAATAAGAGAGAATTGTAGAGTATGTTCTTTTTCTTTTTTTACACTTGGTATTTTAATAAAATATAAAATTTAAAATTTAAATATAAAATCGATATTAAATAATCGTCTAATATATCTTACTATTAGATCATACCATTATAGAGTATGCTTACCTCGTAAAAGCAGTGGAGTATAAAACGAGCAAAGGAATCTAAAATTTTTTATGGTGTTAATTTTTGAGATCTTAGAAATATTTATATTTTTAGTTATTTGAAATATTTTTATTTTAAGATTTTTGGCACCTTTATCTCTGTAGTAAGAATGAAAATTTTCACAATTAAACATATTCCTAAAACAATTTTTTTTAAATAGTAATATAAGTGAGCTTTATAATTATTCTAATAGTGGTTGCTTTACATATTAAAACGGTTTGTTATAATTTTTTAAGTAGAACCTTTAAATGTAAGTTTTTTTCAATTAAAATTTTTGATTAAAAAATAGTCATTTAATTTTTTTAATTAATAAATTGTTTGACTGTATAATTTAAAAGTGATTTTGTTTTATAAAAAATTCAAAAAAAATTGACTAATAAAAATTTCAAATCCAAACTAACACTCAATTTAATTCATATTAAAATATTTTTTATATTTAAAAATTCATTCTCACTCGCACTCCATAATTATAGGTAAGTTATTAACTAAATACAAACGAACTTAAATAATATCGACTTTTAAAACTGTGCAAAATAGGTGAGCTCAGTCCGAATACCCAAGGGCTCAAGCCTTTTAAACTATAAACGTGAAGTAAACACGTATACCGAATTCGGACTCAATGGCCAGCGGAACAGAAGTTACAAAATTAATTGAAGGGAGAAAGACAAATATTCTTTTATCGTTTTTAATAATATCACTTATTATTCTATTAAAAAAGTTATAATAAAAAAGTTATATAACTCTTTAAAGATTATTTATCCCTTTGTCAGAATATCACTTATCAAATATAATATATTTAATAATTTAAATTAAATTAGACTCGTAATTTATAATTTATTCAAAATTTATAATATTTTAAAACTAAATTTATTAATTTAAAGCAAATTAAACTCATGGTTTATAATTTATCTATAATTTATAATATTTTAAAATCAAATTTATTAATTCAAACTTTACAAATTATATATTTGGATTAAAAAAATTTAATGGGATAGATTATAATTAAAATAAAAAATAGATAAGAATAAATATGAAAAATTTTACTCTTATATTAGTATTTAATAAATTTATTTTTAAAAAATATTTATAAATATAAAATTATAAATTAATTTTTTTATCATATAAAATATTATAATTGTTTTATGTATGTAATGAGTTTAACTCAAATATTTTAGAATATAATTTTCAAATTTTAAATTTATAAAATTAATTTTAAAATACTACCAAATATAAATCAATTATAAATTATGATCTCAACTTAGTTTAAATTATTAAATATGTTGTATTTGAACAAAAAAAAAATTAGATAGGATAAATTATAATTAAAATTAGTAATTAAAAATAAATTTTAAATATTTTTAATTTTTAAGAATAACTCAATAATTTATTTTAATCATTTTTTGATTTCATGTAATACTAAATACTAAATATTTCTATATCATGTATTTAAAAATAATAAAATTACATATTAATAAGATATTTTTATCAAATATTTTTTTAAAAAGGCCAATTTATTCGAGTTGGTTAGTAGCTTGGCCTCTAATGTGAAGATGTTAACAGTTGTTAGGACTTTATTTTCATCTCTTTTAGAGTAGGTTAAAATTTATTCACTCTTCTAATACGTGGAGACGTAGTTTAAATTAAGTATTTGCATTTCTATTTTTTATAAATGTGTAAATAAATTTTTTATTAATAAAATAATAATACTATTTATCTTAAAATTTTCATCCCAATATATATATAAAATAAAGTGATAAGTGAATTAGTATATATTTATTAAATAATGAATTTTTATAATTATTTATCAAAATAAAATTTTAAAATAGAGTTTTAAAAGACTTATAAAATAATTAGGATTGCTATTCTTATCACGCACGACTTGACTTGTCCTCGGCCTAAATGCCATCATGGTCATCACGGAGAATTGAGTAGTTTTTGACATTTTGTAGCTTTTCTACAGAAAAAGGCTAACTGTTGCCTGTTGGCTGTTGTGGTTAGGAACGGCTAGTTCACGTCACGAGACTTTTCTTTTTATATTATTATTTCTTAAATCTATTTGAATTTTTGACTAATATTACATGGGATGGAACTGCGTCTGCTTTTCCATATATATATATATAAAATGTTGGGATAAGGAATTGTGAATCAAGTTGAGACCCATTCAAATTTTATTGGTTGAAGCTTGAAACAATTGAATTAAAAAAATCAATAATAATAATAATAATTATTATTATTATTATTTATAATTCGAAATGATACCTAGATGACCATTAAAGAAGATGGATAGAAATTAAAAATGATGATTGGGATTATTTCTAAAGCAAAAGCAATCTAAAATAAAATGAATGATGCAAAATGATCCTATTTCACGTGGTTTGATAAACAAATCAAAATGGAACGCTACAACTACAACGTTTTCTTCAAGTACAAGTTTGGAAATTTTTTAAAACAAGGGTAGAAATCATTGATGTTGTTACGAAGGAGTCCAACAATTGGAACAGATTATGTCTGCTCCTGTCTCAGTCTCAATAAATAATAATAAATATATAAAAAAAAATAGGAGAATGATAAATTGCCCCTATTGTTTCTGACAAAGACAAATTCTCTCCTCTAAAATTTTTAAAACAATCTCAGCCATTTATTTTTTAAATTCAATGACTGAGATTGTTTAAAAAAATTTAGAGGGGGAATTTTATATTTGTCAGAAACAATAAGGGGGAATTTGTGATTCCCCCTAAAAAAAATTTATAAGTTATTAACTATAATTAAATTTTTTTTTATGTGATTTAATGATTAAGGATGTATTAAATAATTATTTTTGTATTGATTTTATGATTAATTTTAAAAAATTTATTTTTTATAAAAATATGAGATAATTAAAAAATTTTAATCAATTTTTATACTACAATATCAGGTGATTTTTAGGCATACTAGATAGCTGCAACACTAATTTCATATTCAATTAGAGTAATCAAGAAATTTTAATTAGTCTTTATATTTTAATGTTAGGTGATCCTTAAATACGCTAAATAACTGTAATTGATATTGATCATATATTCAACTAGACACCATAATTTAAACACCGTAAAGGTTAATGTTTTTTCTATATACCAAAAAAAACACAAAAAATATATATAATCAAATTAATATGATATGATAATATTTATTTATAAAAATACACGAATAATACAATAGGTAAGGATTTTAATTTAAAATTTAAAAAATAAAATTTTAACTTTTTATTTGTACAAACCATAAGTTAAAATTTAAAGTTAATAAATAATATTTAATATTATTAACTCAAACAATTTAATTTATCTTTGAATTGCACAAATTTAATTAATAAAAATTTGTATTATTATTTTAAATCAAAAATTTAAACCCCATTTGAATAGAATTATAAAAATAAATAAAACAAAAAATATAAATTATATAACAACTAATACTATTGTGTGATATTAATTTATACACAATAATTGTATAAAAAAATTTATATTTTCAGTATTATTTTAAATAAAGGTGAGGTTCTTTGATTTAATTTTAGATATAAATTTTAATAATTTAATTTGCATAATTTAATGATGATATTATTGTTTATGCAATTTTTTGGCTTTACAACTCAACAGTTGTATTATATAGATCTAATTATTGAAAATTATATTTAGATTTAAATAAAAAAATTTAAGTTAACAAATCATCCTTTAAATAAATATACAGTAAAATCTTGATAAATGAATATTTGATAAATAAATAATTTTGTTTAACTAATAAAATCTTTCGGTTCTAAGCCTAGCTATTGTATTAAATTAATAATCTTGCTAAATGTATAAAATAATAATTTTTAAAAAAAATATTTAAGATCCAAAAAATATCTAATAATTAATTAAATGCAAAAAATATAAAAATTTATAACATTAATAAACACTTTATTTAACAACTTATATTTTTTTTAATTGAACTCTTTCTAAAAATATGTATATAAAATTATTTTTATTTTCTTTGTACTTAAACAAAATTTAATCTTATTCTTAATTTTTTGTAATACATACACTACATTTAGTATATCTTTTTCATAATATAGTAAAATGTAAATAACTTAAAATCTAAGAGTCAAATTATTGACTTGTTATGAAGATTATGTTATACAATCATAAAAAATTTTAAATTTTTTAATCTTTTATAACATTAAAATGTGAAATTACAACCATTTTATGCTTGAATTTATTAAATTTATGTACAACATATATATATATATATATATATATATATATTTTGAGTTTATAAATATGTTAATACAATACCTATTAATTTTTATGTGTGTGTGTCTATCTATCTATTAAATTTTTAGTTTTTATATATAATATGTTAATTTTGACTCTTTTTAATTTTATAAATAATTATTTATTGATAAATTAATAAATTATTAATTAATTAATTAATTAATTAAAATTTTACTATATCATAACCTTTTATTTTTTAATGGAGATGTGTTGGTGGGCCTTATAAACTACTCATACTTTGGGCTTTATGATTAACGATAGCCCATAAATTATAAGAACTTGACATGGGTGGAAAGCACTAGTAATTAGGGCTGTCAAATGGATCAATGATTTACGGATTGATTTGTTTAACTCGATCTTTTTAATAGGTTGGGTTTTAAAAATTTTGACTTGTTTAATTCGTGGGCTCATTTGATCCAGTCCATTTAATCCGTTAGTTAAACGGATCAATTCATCTAACCTGCAGACCAGCCCACCAATCCGTAAAAAAATAAAAAATATATATTTTTTATATATTTAAAATATAATATATTTAATTTTATATTATATTTAATAATAATTAATATATTTTATTTATTTTTTATTTTATATATTTTTAATTTTAACATTTTTAAATTGGTCCACAAACTGATATGTTTA
>JAVXUL010000020.1:4718461-4733837 GCA_035590515.1 Trichilia minutiflora
TTATGATTTCAGCCTTACAGGCCTACAGGTTGTATTCTGTGTTATTGGATACACCCTGGAGGTCTGTGGCGTTGTCACAGGTGGGACCTACGGGTCAGGTCGTGACATTTTTCTTGATGTATAATCTGTTAGCAGCTGATTTTGTCGTGTACCTTCCTTTTTATTTAGACCAAATGCCAAGAGCTATTGATTCTTTGGAGACTTCTCAAAGCACACCATTACCCAGTGATAATACCACTGCACTATGAGCTTTCCAGATGATTTCTTTCTTCTCCACATCAGTTAGAGTTGCTAACATTCGCTCTTCTTCCAACAGAGCTTCTTCCAAACCTTCATGTACCAGAAATGCCTTTATTTTAACTTTACAAAGATTAAAATCATTTGCTCCTATGAATTTCTCAATAGAGAATTTCGAAGTTGATACCATAGCTTTGATTTCAAAGGGCTCTGATACCACTTGTTGCTTCACTGAACCACAACCTTTAGAAACCAATGCTATGTAATGCAGTCACACTTTCAAAATTTCAAGAACAAAATCATCTGCAACTCGAGGTTTCTCACATAAGAAAAAACAAGTCACAAGAATTGAAGAACTTAGTAAAAGAAAGAACTCAAGATTTAGAGGAATTCATCAAGGTTTATTTCTTAAGAACAGAGTTGTTTTTGTACCGAATACAAAAAATATTCACAATCTCTCTTTATATACAAGAAAGATTAGTCACCTCAACCTTTTGTTACAGCCTTAGTATTTTAGCAGAATCTTTTCTAACTAAAATAACTAATTATCAACTGTCTATAGGCTCCTAGCAACTTGCACCAATTCTCAGCTTTCAAGATCCAGCCAGTAGGTTCCAACTTGCATCTCCAGCACTCTGCATCATCATCCTCCCCGAGTTGCTGTTCCTTTCTTCAATTGAGATTACTCCCAATGCATTTTGAATCACATTCCAACACTCACCAATAACATATGTTCGTGAATATTGTAAGATAAAAAAAAGTTTTGTAAGTGGATATTAAAGTTGATTCAACTAATAAAATTTTTAAAATAGTATAAAACGTTGATATGTACTTTTAATTTTACTCAAATCTTGTTTGAAGAGTTTAGTTCATATTTTTGTGTTTTTAAATATATATAAGAAATTTTAATAAATAAAATATATTGTAGTTTAAAAATAATTATGAAAAATGTGTGTTTGTGTGTGTGAGCGCGCGTGTGTATCAAAAATCGTAGATTCTTAGTTACGATTTGCATGCCCTATGCGGGCATTTGTCTCTGTCTTAATTCTTTTATATAGAAGTGCCAAACGCCATAACATTTGCTGTGAAGACGAATTTTAACCACTGTTCAATTCTATTGAAAATTGAAATCATTAAAGCAACACAGCTGGAGAATATACCAAGCTTTTGAACATGGATCTTGTTGTAGGTACAATTTCTAAGACTAAAAGGTGAGTTTATTGCAACTTGAAGTATCAATGGTAGACCAGTTGGTGTATCTAATTGAAGCTCCCACCAGGAGCATTTGTAAAGCTTTTTGATTTTAATATTTTATTGTTCTTCTCCACTTATCGTCGGAAGATGTTAATATTTTGTCAGAACTACGTGCTCAGCTATCCAACGAGAACCCAGATTATGTACTAAACTCATTACCCTATGTATCTTTTTTGCGGCCCTAAGAATGTTAATGACGTTTTAGCGGCCAATTTAACGACGTCCCTTTGAAAAGTTATTTTGGCTACGAGTGCAGTTTTGCATCAAAATAATTAAAAGCGAAATCGTTGAAAAAATTTTAAAAAGATATTTGAAATCAAGGTGGAGAGTGATGAGAAATATGATTTCAAATTGGATGCTAGATTACGTTAACTAGAGTGCAGATATGTGTAAACATAGCAAGCTTAGAAGTTTTTCCTTAACTGCTTAGTTTGTGATGATCAAAGGGTATTATAATTTTTTCAAGAGAAGGATTAGTAAAGTTGATATATACAAGTATGCAGAGATAATTTCATTTGAGAGGAAGTACCGTTCTTGAGTTCAATAAAATCGTGAAGTTTCTCTGGAATCTAGAGTTCTGCTTTCGCTATTATAATTCTTATTTCTTTGTTTTGCATAAAAAATTTTATTTCTTTAATTCTTTGGTTTGATCTCAGGCAACAGAAGCTTCTTTCTTGTGTCCTTGTTTCTGTGAATTTGATTATTTTCTTGATCGATTTCTTCTGGTCGTGATCATAAGTTTAACAAAGGTCTCTCTGGCTCAAGACTTCTCCCCTTATATCTATTTGAAGTTTAACCAAACAAATTTCAATCAATAGTTGGCTGCCTTAAAGGAAGAAAGAAGAACATAGAAAAAGCCAACCAAATCAACCGTGGTGGGATTGACTGGGGTCAATTACAGTCAGATTATGCAGATCAAAATGCAAGATTGCAAAATGCTAAACATTTTTCAGTTTATCAATCCATTAAATAATTAGATCTTACCTTATTGTGCGGTTTCACAGCTACTTTCGAACTGCTTGACGGTAAGAAATAGCTATTGTGGCAAGATCGGAGGGTTTCAAAGCAACTTTGCTGTCGATGGGTGAACGGGTACGTCATGAAGAAACCTTTTTCTTTAACTAGATATGGACCATGACGTGAAGTAGCCTTTATAATTGGGCCTAAGATCCAGTATTGTGGACTGAAAATAGAGTAAAACCAAATGCATTCCTTCTGTTTCAGTGCACCATACAAGTGAGGTCGTGTTATATTCAAAATGTGTAATTAGATACTAAGGAAATTGATTTAGTAGCATTCGCTTATGCATCATGTGTCTGATTTGTAATTAGATATTAAGGAAATTGATTTAGTAGCATTCTCTTATGCATCATATGTCTGATTTGGGCCTAAAACAAAAACCCAAACATTCTGGCCCTATAAGGAATCAAAGAAAACAAAATTTTCGATTATGATTGCTATAGTCGTCTGCCATTACATCGCATCTCTAGTCTCTACGATCAATAAGAATTCAGAACATTCAGACAACTCAAAGGAACGTCGAGAAAGAGAGAGAGAGAGCGCGAATTAAGCAGTGTGCTCCATGAATGTGATCAAGATTTATTTAGCACTAGAGCAACAGCTTGGTCCGTGTGTGAAATGAATATTATAACGCTTGCACGTAATATTATATAAGCGCAAAATTAATTATCTGCGAAGAGTAAGCAACACTTAAAAAATGGAGAATGGATTAGTTAATTATTGCTTATTTTCTCTACTAATATGTAATGGAAGATAAAAATTAATTTTGTCTAGATGTTTAAAAATTAATTACATAATTCGAAATAAAAATTTGGATATTCATTTAACACAATACCAATGTCCGTTTAGAGTTTTGCAAAATATGAAATATTCAATACAATGATACTTTCATCTTTAGGGACAAATAAGGTTAGCCTGGGTTAGCAGCTACTCCAAACGAGACTCTTTCTTTTGGCTAGTTTGAGGGAACAGCGTTTGAGAAAATAATGAGACACACGTAGCATGCTCCTACACCCGATTGAGGTGGTCTAGTTGTTTGGGTTTAGGCGACGATCGACGTCCTTTCGTTACGGTTTTGGGTTTGAGTTATTATGAATTCATCCCGACTAACGAGTTAAAATAGAGGTCAGGGGTTTTCTCCCATACTTGGTATTGTTATAAGGTGCTCCTTGTATACGCATTAACTACAAAGAACGAGTGCCGTATGATCTGCGAACACGTATCCCTCAAGAGTAAATCCTTAATCCGATATTCGGTTGGACGCTACAATGATGACTGAGTGTGGTTTCCTTGTAAAAAAAAAAAAGAAAAAGAAAAGAAAAAACCTTACACCTATCATGTTCCTGTTAAACAAGCCCTAGTTTTGAGGAGGATTCCCAAAACCTGGAGTCCTCCACATGTCCTGGGTACGGAGGCGTAGACTTGCCAATTGCCACACTTGGTACTGCATGAGGACATAGATTGGCCTAAGTTGCTTTAACATGCAAGTTACTTTTTGCTTCTTTTACAAGGATTTTGTTGTAAGTTTGGAACTTTGAAAATTCATGCTCTCTAACTTCATATGTCTTCCATCAACCGATTGAATTTCTTACAAGGAAACAAATACCGGTAGAAGATAAACAAAGGTTAACTTATTTTGGGTTATTAAGAAACTGTTGGAGATTGGAAGGCTTATACCGTCCAAGAATTAAGCAACGTTCTTAGAGAAAGAAGGCAAGTTACAATTTGCTTAATACAGAACCGTGAAAAATAAGAGGCTACAAATTTGAGGTGTCAAACCCCCTTCCACCCTTGGCACGTAGGGGTAAAATGAACCAGATGAGGCTCCTTAGTCTTCAGTCCCAGCGTAAACACCCGTTATGATGTCAATACTAGTGCAGCAGGATAAGCTTCGAAAGGATTGAGGATCAGCCTTATCAGATGAAGACAGGTGGGAACTGATCTTGTTGACCACTCTGGTGGTTTAATAACTTTCCAAGAATTAAGCAAAGTTCTTAGAGAAAGAAGCCAAGTTACAACTTGCTTAACCCAGAACCGTGCAAAATAAGAGGCTACAAATTTGGGGTGTCTAAAGCCCCTTCCAACCTTGGTATGTAGAGACAAAAGAAACCAGACGAGGCTCCCTAGTCTGCAGTCCCAACGTAAACATCCGTTATGATTTCAATACTAGTGCAGCAGGATAAGCTCCGAAAAGATTAAGGATCAGCATGATAAGATGAAGATAGGCGGGAACTGATCTTGTTGACCACTGTGGTGGTTTAATAACTTTCTTTACAGGTCATAGATGAGCCCTTGCTTATACCATAGAGATCTTTATTTTCCAATGAGCTCATTGCTCAGTTTTCCAACCAGAAATTCTAGTTGTGTTAAACTCATAAATCTTTTGTATAGTTTTGCAGCCTTCAGAATGTCAACCACTGAGTTTTACTGGCCAAATTAGCCATAGTCACTTCTGGCCAAGACACATCGTCAAATTCATGTTCATATTTAACTCTATACTTCCAACACATATCTGTTCGGTTTCCATTTTCTCCATCAACAAAAATAATAGAGATTAAGGGTTACAAGTGAAATTGAAAGTGGTGTTGTTAGAAGTAATATAAATTTAGATTTTCTTTATAAAGAAAATTATATATAAAGAAAAAAACATTTTCAATGATTTTGAAAGGGTGCAAATAGCAGCAGCCATAATATTCTGGAGTAGCCATTTTCTCATCCCAAAAGGAATATCTTCAGTTAGGTCCAATCCATCCTTAACCATCCTCCATTCTTCCTTTTCTTTTCCCCCTTCTGTGAATAAGGTGAATTTTGTGCTTGCTTTCAAGTTTCCAATATGCATTATATATGTTACTCAATGGGGATGCCATTTAGGTGTTAACCCCGCAGCCAACTTCGCAAATAGTTGTATAGAATCGAAAAATAAGTAGATTCTGTTAAAAGTTTGTGTTATTTAACACTTTTTATAATTTAACTTCCAAAGTTAAGTGGAGATCAGTAATATTAAACATGGCCCAAGCTGGTAATGGCCACCATCTGCCTCCATTTTCAATTTTCCATCTGGTTTCCACGTAATGAACAAATTCTAGCCATTGAAAGACCAAGAAACATAGCATTACCGACAGGAAAACACTATTCACAATTACAATTGCTTTAATTACCTGACATTTGCCTTGTATCTCTATGACCAATAAGAACATTAGGTGAAAAAAAAAATTGGGACTCAATGGGATGTTGAGAAAGAGATTCAAGGAACAGAGTCAACTCAACTTTAAGCCTCAGCGACAGCCAAAATTCTAATGGGGTGAGTATACTGTCGATCTACAATACTCAACTCAACGGGCTGTTGAGAAAGAGATTCAAGCAATGGATTCAACTCAACATTAACCCCCATGGCAGCCAACATTCTAATGGGGAGAGTATACCGTGTGTCTACAATTAAAATCAGTGAGAGTTGGTATTCACACCTGTTCCACGAGTTAGCATAGGTGTTATCTTCTGTAGTCAGCATGGAGAAACCTTTCATATACTGTTCCATTGAGTGTCATGTTGACATCATCCCAGTTCTTTATGTGTTCTGATAATGATCCTCTGTGTATTTTAACCTGACGACTTCGTAGTTTCATTTGTGGCAGCCTTAGAAACTTGAGAACTTCTTTAAGTTTCTGAAATGATAATCGAGAGTAATAAGCACGTGCAGGGATATCAATAGAACTAAACATCAGAATTTATTCAGAATTGGTCTTCATCAAATAATTTTCAATAACAGATATATATGACAAAGATCAGTGAAGACATTACAATCAACGATTCAAAGTACAAAAAAACTTTAATACAATCCAACAATTCTTGTAATGTAAAAATACCATGTTCATGAATCATACATGTCCATTTTAATTGGAGTTCAAAAATTTTGTGCAAGGCCAGATTATACGTGCTTCAAAAGATACTTACCTTTTTATCCCTTAATTTTGTCAATTTGGACCTATCAAAAATTTGATGTAAGAATTTCATAATCCTCACCTTGCGGTTCTTAACGAGATCCTCATAGTACAGAACAATGTGGCGAGTACTATTGAAATATTCCAAAGCTTTGGTAGCTGTCACCTCCGCATCCTTTAAATCAGTTATCAAGGATGTGGAATTGATTGTAGGCTTATAACTTGCAAGTGCTTCAGCCTGCAAGAAAATACCAGCTCAATTAAGATTGTACAAAATCCATATCTCATGTGTGTGCACACACAGAGATTCTGAGACAGAGAGGGAGACCTCTTCAGGTGAGTGCACATGAGACTTGTGAGTTCCATTCAACATCTTAGCATAACGATCATAGGAATTTGCAAGTACAGAAACCAACTGACGCAGCAAATTTTGTCGGAACAGAAAGATAGCATAAACACCCCTACGATTGAAGTATTCTGCAATTTCTTTATGGTGCTGCATCAACCCCTGCACACACATGTATGACAACAAATATAAGGCTTCAACTGATATTCCCATTAATCAAATACTAAACGTTGAAATTGCAAATGTATATTCAAATGAATACTGTCATTTTCCAAACATAAACAACAAACTTTCTTAACAAGTTCCGTTCATAATTTTTCTAAATGCCAAATGTAGAACTGTTTCAAGATAAAATAGACTAACACAACGTCCTTGTGTTGTACCAAAGTAAAGAAATCAATTTATGAACGATGGCATAATATCACATTGTAGGCAAAGGTAGCCATGACACCACCGAATAACCTCTCAAACAGCTCTTACCTACCAGCAATTCTTTCTTTTCTATTACTTCAGCTAAATGGCATAATAACAGTATCATTCTTACAGGAGCAACAAGCAAATTATTAGCAACATCTAGAGCTTCATTCATTTTGAATAGATCATACAATTTCAACAGTCTATATGATTTAAAAAGACAATTTCATGCAAATTTACCAGTTTACTTTTACCAGGAGGGAATGAAACCAGTTCAGGTTGAAAATTCCCAAGTTAAGCAGCACATTAATTGGTATAAAAGCTTTAACAGATTTGTCAGAACCAAGGGATTTAACAATTCCACTAACCCTCTAAATCAGTCGAATTCTACAAGTTAAAAGACAATACTATTCCTCTTTTGGATTGTTCTGTTAGGAGATACTAACAATTTGACAGGTGCATTAGAGTTGCTTGAATACCTTTTTTCTGTCTATATATGCAAATTTTATAAACCAAAACCACAGTAAAGCATTACAAATTACATAACTTTTCAAGCATTCTTAGTTACAGTTCTCTCACAAGTATATTCAATAAGCTCTGGACAACCGTATATAAGAATATGAGATATCTTAATGTGAATTCAATTTTTAAAACTGACTGCCAGATACATTTTGAGAAAACACATAGTTAGTAAAATGCTACCCAAAACTCAAGCTATGGCTCTTCCTATGTGTTCCCTGGTAATCTAAATGAAAGCTCTTTGTTTACAGCCCTTCTCATTCTTCCTTCTCTGTAGAGATAAAACAATTTCTTTTAAAATAACAAACCAAAATGAAGCTAATCCCAGATAACCAGACAAGCATCCCAAATACCTAATGAGTACACTTGTGCAAAAATAAAACAGATAAGGAAATTTAAGGAGACATGTGAACAGAAAGGCTTTAACTTTTGTGTCAATTTTGCATTCTATAATCATCCAACAAAGGGAACAAACCTAATACCAATACTTCAACAATGTAATAACCATGAACTTCTCTGAATCTCGATATCTCAATGCACTTGAGCACACTTAGAATAAGAGCTGAGTTAGAGTGTACAGATTTAACAGGCATCCAACAAGGATATGATCAAGAAGTACACTTAATGCTCACAAGTGAAAGGAATTTTGGCTAGAAAGGTATCAGAAATAAGATATGGACTTGCAAGTTTAAAGACTATGATTCAACCAATAACTTAACCTCAAAAATCACATGTACCAACCAAACAGAAAACAGTAATAGGTCAAACAACAAAGGCAAGAAGACTAAGAGAGCTTTTGCCATCCAGACCAACCATGAAGAATGCTTTTACAGAGTGCTGCAGGTAACAGTTAGGTGGAATGATGGTTGCATGGTTTCACATACAATAATGATAATGAGTAACCAACTGGTCATTTACCAGCAACCAACAACAGAAATTATAAAATGAAATGGTTATCATTAACAAGAAACTAAAAACAACATTATACCTGATTAAGCATCCACTTAAAGCCAACTGCTGCAGAGCACTCATTCTTGGAAGCACTAGTTAACCAATCCAGGTTGTAAACTTTATCTAGAGTCTTTATAATTGAAGAAATATTTTTCCTCCTATCCATAACTGAGAAAATCTCCCCATTTGAGCTCACATTGATATGACTATTTAGCAAGGTTTCAAACCATCCACTTCCTGATCTTTGCATCGATATTATGGCAAAAAAACGTACTGGAGTACTAGCACATTCAGCTCTGTTTGTACAAGAAGACAACATATTAATATCAAGCTTATGAACCCAAATTTAGGTAAATTAAAGCTAGATAATTACCTGCTAAATGTTTGGGGTTTGGGGTAATGCAAACGAGGAATTTCTAGCTGTTCAATGCCATCACTTCCACGAATTTCTGTCTGTTTCATTCCATAATCAGTAAAAGATCTTTCAATGATTTGGATGTTTTGAAACTTAATTCCGGTGCCAGTACTCAATTGCTTTAAACGGATGGAGCAGATTAAAACAGCACAGATCATTGCAAATAGTAAAGCCATCATCCTCAAGAACAATGGAGATTTCTTTGAAGGTTTTATGATAAGAGTATCCTGTGGCACACAAAATACCGCAAAAGCATGCAGATTAACTTCATAGACAAAAAAAAAAAAAAAAAGTAAAGAATCATATTCTAATCACATCTGGGGCTATTCCAAATTTCCAATTGAAGAATAAATGTCAATAAATGAGATATTTCAATGTAATAAAGTAAAAGCATTACCAGATAAGTAGAGACAGAGTACATAAACAATGAAACTTGTGAATAAAATGAGATATTTCAATGTAATAAAGTAAGAACATTATCACATAAACAGAGACAGAGTACGGAAACAATGAAACTTGTGAACACTCTAAAAAATAGTACAAAAGAAGTGGGGAAAAAATAAAGGCAATGTGGGTTTGAGGGAATGAGAGGGGCAAACAAGAAAACCAGAAAACTCCATTTATTTATTAAATATATAAATAAGCAAATCATAAGCTTTACTCTCAACCCAAATCGGAGCATGCGCGGAGAAACACAAGTTCCATAGCCATCAATCCTTCACAAAACTCAAATAATAAAATATAAGAAAGAAGCGAGGAAAAATTGGAACTCAATGCGAACAAAACTTGAGCAAATACTAGAACTTTCATAAAGTTACCATTTTTCAAAAAAATAGAAAACGAACAAGCGTACCTTGTTGAAGAAATAGATGTATTCTGCCATGGCTATTTCCAGAAACTGAAAAAAATCAGAAGCCCCAGCAAAGTTTTGTGGGGGACTAGAAACCCCAACAAAGGTTAAAACCAAAGACAATCCCTCTTCTTCTCGTATACTCAGCTCTATAAACACAAAGACGGCAAAGCAAAGCAAAGCAGAAGAAAAAGCAGCCAAATCAAAATCTATTTCTTGTCATAATGCCATAATGTCTCAGCTGTATATCGATTTCTCCTCGTGGAAAACAAGGAGAAGGAGTCTTCTTCTTGTCTAATTTGTGCTCGGTCTGTGTGTGTGATTTTATATGTTTTTATTCTATTGGTGTGCTCATCTAATTATTGACAGCTAAGTTGAGTTCCTGATCCTTCAAAACCAGAGGCTATAGTTTTGGGTAACCCCAAATAGTAAAAGCTGGAATCTCGGAATCTCAGCATCAAGTTACCAATTTGTGTCGGGCTTGGACCGTTTCATAGGTGTGGTAAGCGCAAAAATGACTTTGACTTTGGTTTGATTGCGATAGGGTGATGCAATCTTTATTTGGCGTTATTTTTTATTGGTCTATTATGCATTAAATACTATTTTATAGTTTTATTATACGATAATTCATAAGTCAAACGATAATACGTATTCAATGGGTTTTCAGATAATTTTTTACTTACGAATTAAATGATCTATATCTATATGAAATAATGAAATAATATTGATTAAATATAAGCTTTAATTTACTTTCTTTAAAAAAAAGGAAAAATTATAATTTGAGGACTACTTTTTAATTTAATGGAGTTAAATATCAAACAAAAAAAATAATATTTATTGGATAGTAAAAATTTAAATTTTTAAAAAATTTTAAGTTTAAATTTTAAAAATATTATCTTATTAAAACATTAAAAAAGTTAAATTACGAATTTTATTTAAATTATTTCTTTAAATAAAATAATAAATCAATTTAACCGATTTCTATTCTCAATTCGATAAATTATAATTTTTTATATATAAAAAAAATAATTTTTACATTTTTAAAAACAGTAGATAATAGAGGGTTGTTTTAATTTAGAATATAAAATTAAAAAATAATTTTTAATATATAATAATTTTTAAATTACATAAATTTAATAAATAAAATATTATATTAATTAATAACATTATTTAAAAAGTTAATTTTAAATTTTTCAAAATTAAAATAAATATTTTTAGATATATTTTACAAATACTGAAATAAATATGAAAAATATTGGTACAAGTACAAGGATTCATTGATTGTCATCTCTATTAATTACGGCAATTAATATGATTTTTTGTTCAATTAAGAATATGAAAAATAAGCATGTTATCTTACTTATTGCGTTAACATAAATACTGGGCAGGGAAATATTTATTCAGATGCTTAGTTGGTGCGTCTTCATCGTTAAAGGAGACCTTGTAAAACTTCGTAAGCTTTTACCATTTCATACAATTTTGTTTTCTCAACTCTTTTTTTTTATTTTTTTTTCAATTGTTTTCAGTTGTTGATTGATTAAAAAAAAAAACATGGGCTGTGAGACGGCCAATTAAATTTCTTGATTTTTGTAGCCTTGCTTGGTTGACAATTGACAATGAATAATTAAACAAATTTAATATTTATAATAATATTAGACAAAATACACGATCTGAGAAGATTCCTATTAGGTAGGCTTCGTTGGATTAATTCGCACGCTCGATTCCTTGTGCCAGATGGCAAAAGAAGTCATGCTGTAGTACATTTCTATATATCTTGCACACTTTCACTTTATTTCAATTCCTTTAAATTTATTATCACTTATCATTTTTATAATTAACAATATTTTATTTGAACAGTAACAATATAAAAATAATACTTTAGCTTTTTTAAATAAAATTATAATTAATTTTATGTTTTATACATAATAACAAAATTAAATATAATTATATAACTTTTTTTATTATTTTAATATATATTTAGTTACAATTATAAATAAAAATTAATTAAATATTTAATAATATTATTTTAATTTTTAAATTTTATTTTATTATTAATATATATTTGATTATTAGATAGTGACAACAATTTAGCAAACATTATAAAAATTAAGTTTTTAAATTATTAATAATGGAGCTTGTGAATTGTTTTAATTATTTAATATTAATTATTGGGTATATAACTTTAGTTATGAAATACCCTAATTTATTATTAGAAATATTTTGATCATTTTGTTTATTAAAAGTATTTTTGTTATTTTATTATAAGTTTGTATAAATGTTGAAATCCCACTAAGACAATAAATTAGATATCTAAAACCTTTAATACATTCAATTAACATTTTTTTTAATAACTTCAAATATTCAATCCACCACAAGTATATAACCATCATAAATAAATTAATTTAATATTAAGAATTCTATCAATCAATTTTATAAGTCACAACAAATTATAATAACACAATTATACTTAAAATAAATAATTGCAAATTAAGAAAAATAAGGAAAAAAGAGAACTAACACAAATTATTTATAGTATATCCACTCTCTCAAGTTTCACTTAAAAAATTTTCATCAATCTAAGTCTTCTAAACCAAAAGCTTTTAGGTATAACTGGAGATTTTACGGGTTCTTCTCTAAAACTTTACAACTAGATATTTTACGAGTTTATTTTCAAATCTTTAGAAGTGATTATACCCAAATCACTTAATTTCTACCCAAATAAAAAAAAAATACCCTCTTTCACTTCTTTACACTTAGAATGATAGAAAGAAAATAAGAAAATTCTCTTTACAACTTTTTCTTACAAAGAGATTGATACACATGAAGTGCTAGGATTTATGATTGATGATTTTTAGCAATTGTAAGCTTAAATGTATTTTTAGATTCAAGGAATATGAAACAAGATGTATACATTCGTAATATCTATTCATAAAATGAGAAAAATGACTAATTTATAGTTATGATTGAAAATATAGTCGTTCGAATTCAAAACAATAAGAATTTATTCGACTGAATTGAAAGATTCGTTCAACCGAATTAAAATAAGTATTTTGTCAAAAATTTAGGCACAATTCGTTGAATGATTCGTTCGATCAAAGTTATTGTTTATATATTGCAGCATACTATTTATAGGTACTGTAATACTTTTAAAAATATTATATTTTAGTCTAAATTTTACAGGTTTGAAAATATAATAATTAAGTCTAAATTTTATAACTTTAAAATTAATGTATTTTGTCTATGAAAAAAATATTTTGACTTATAAAAAAAATATTTTTAAATATATCATAAATATTTTTGAGTTTACTTAATTGCCAAAATTTCAATTGCACATATAAGTATACATAAAAAGATTTATAATAAAAATACCATATACTTATGTCTTGATTTTTTGAATTTTTATATTTTTCTTAAAGTTTTAATCTTTTAAAGCTCTTGAAATTCTTTTTTTTTTGACTTAGTTGAATTCATAATTTTATTATCATCAAAACATAGATTTATATAAAAATTAAAGCCAACAAGTATGATTAATGAGCTAAGAACATGATATTGAAACTTAATAATTTTTTCAAAAATTTAATTTGATTAAGATTAAAATTTAAAGTCTTAAAAATAAAGGTTTAGACGAAATTAAAAGTTAATTTTATTTATAAATGAACTTAAATAATATTTTTCAAGAGACTTAAATAATATTTGCAACAGAAGCCAAGTATTGATGTTCAGGTAAAAGTATTGATACAAGTATCAATACTGTGAAAAGAGAAAATACAAGTATAGATACTTTGAGTAAAAATATCGTATTAAAGTATTGATACTTTAATAAAATTGTTGATACTTTCTGGAAAGAAAAAAAAAAAGCACCGACATAGTTTTAAATTTAGGAACAAAATATCTAACTCAGAAAATGACTAAATCATCTGAAAATCTTGGTAAAATGACATTTTTGCTCCTAAAATTTTCTTTTCTTTGTAAACTTAAAGGCATATTCGTAGTTACTCAAAACACTGTAAATATGGCCAAATAGCGAAAGAAAATCATTCATCTTCCTTCTCTTTTCTTCTTTCCCCCGTTTTTCTCTTGTCCTCCTCTGTAAATTTTCTTTTCTTTGATTTCTTAAATTTTCATCGATTAGTTCATGATTGCTCACTAAAAATCATCATTTCTCAACTTCTTTTACATTCTAAAAGCTTTATTTCATCATTTAGGTCAAGAAAAATAGTAAGCACAATTAAGACTTCTAACCTAAATTTGGAGTCTTTTGCAATCAACTTCAATTTCAACTAATTGGGGTTCTAATCAAGTTTTGGTAAGGTTTTTAAACTCATATAGGTATTAAATTTGTCACACCCCGTCCCATGGGGCCCCACCTGTGACAGACTCCACAGATTCCTAATAAGCATTTCTTAGGTCCAGAACGCTTACTAAGAACCTGTAAGGCTGAAATCATAAACAAATATAAAACACTTTTAATAAAATTTCTTTCAGACTCCCAAACTACTTTTCAAAAATAACTCAAACACTTCTAAAATATTTCTCATTAAATCCATCCAAAATACAATCATGCATCACTTTCCAAAGAAATTATAAAATAAAATAATAATAATAATAATATTAATTACAATCTGTAAAAATTACATTTTCATCACAAGTCCATAATCTTCAATATAATAAGAAATAAAAATAAACAAATGATACTCCCAGTAGACTCATGCAGCGAGAGTGAGTCAAGAATGAGATCTGTACCTACAAGATCCGCTTTCGATGCAATCACCATCATCCACGCTACCGCTGCGCTAAACCTGTGAGTGGGGGAAAAAGGTGAGCATACTAGCGTATACTCAATGAGGGAATAATAAAATAAAACTATATAACAAAACATAATAATAAGAAACATAAACATTATCATTATTAACAAAGAATAATTATTCATATACAACTCTGCAAGGAAAGTACGTTTAAAAAATCTTTTCCGTTTCCAAATCAAAACCCCTCAAGTACTAAGCAAATCATCGAGCATAGCCAACCTTTTGGTAATCACACTGATCAGACATAATTCCTAATCATCAGTGGGTTTTATATGCAGATAAAACATGCTATTTAAAATTATACTTTTAAATACAAAAACCAAAACAATGCATAATTCATTTATAAAATCAGCCCACCACTGATGTTGGCTATCAAGTAGTCACGTGGTGATACTCGTGACTGTCCTCTACAACCATACAGCTCCAGATACCACAATCTGGCATACACTCACCTGGGTGGCCTACTCAAGGTCCATCCTCAGGCTACCTCATCACAAAGCTCCAGACGGACTATCACATGTCCCGATCTGGCACACACTCACCTAAGCGACCACCTCGTGGTCCTCTCCCAGGCTACTTCACATCACTCACCTAGGCGGCCTCTCACTAGGTCCGTCCTAGGCTACC